>PVKE010007119.1:0-51816 GCA_004027555.1 Craseonycteris thonglongyai | reverse complement strand
CACAAAATCAGTCTGCTAGGGTTTGAAGTTCACATGGTAGTACATGGAGGCTCCATTTAAATAAGCATCATTCCAGATGAGTAGGTTATTCTTTATCAAGTTTCTGGATAGCTGAAGTTTACTTCCATGTTTAAGACCTTATATTAACTAGTTTCCTATTGTCTTAAGACAGGATATTACTCAAGTTTTCTTGCAGACTAAAAGTCACTCTGTCCATCCATTATTGTAACTATGCATTTTAGATGTATTATCTTCCTTGCTGTCAAATGTGACTTCTTATAAATAGCATCATGCTTGCCAACAAGGGCCCACCTGTACCTTTCCTTCCTCCCCGTCCTTTTCTGTTTCAGCTTTTAATCCACGGTGCATGGAGAAACTAGTAGACAGGTTAGAGCCTTAATGATTTAGGGGTAAAGTGTTTTTCAGGAAAAATTTGAGTTCCTATAACTTTAGGGCTAGGACTTCGGCTTGTGCGAAGTAAGGGGTTAGATGTTGTTGGAGCTAAATTTGTAGGGTCTAGATTGTTAGTAGTCTGGCTTCTAGCTAAGGGAAAATAAATTAAATTTAATTATTACAAAGCACTGAAACTTTTGTTTATAGCCTTTAAGCCAATCAAATTAACTGGCCAAATGAAGATCAATCATTGGGATCACCTTAACTAAGAATGGTTTCTGATAACAAAAACCATAAAATGTGGAATATCTTAGCACATGGAAGAAAAGACAAGTATTTACATGGCTCCGCTGGCTTGCATAGGAACAATAGGAATTCAGAATGGAATTACTCTAAATTCTTCCAAGCTAAGCAGAAGTCATCCCAATGTGGGAAGGAGACAGAAGGCAACTCCAAAGAGTTATTTTTCTAAACAGGAACACAGAATTATATAATTTACTATTGTTAAAAAAAACAAAATTGGATCTTAATCATTTCATTAACAAACCCTGCTTAAATATTTCAAACTAAGATTATTTTAGAATGGATGTATTTATGCTATGCTTCTGGAAAAGGAAATGTATGAAGTCTTAAAGGCTTTAATTTCAAGGTCTCATATCTTAAGCAGGGACACTCCTGGACACTTTCCCAGGTGAACCTTTGACTTGGGGGTGCCACAACCACATCCCTAAGAAACAGGGCTTGAACAGGCAGGCAGTGGTTATTATCCACAGGGGGACGGCACAGATGGAGCTGAGAGCACAGGGCTGAGATGGGGAAGAGGAGGGTTAGTGTCTTCAGTGATGACCTGAGCTGAGAGCTCCCCCATGGAGCAAGGTGGTGCTTACCTGGCTTCTGTATCACTGCATTGCAAGCATTTGCAATTTCTTCTCTTTTTGCTTCATCTGGGTATTGATTCTCATTGAAGTAACTGCAG
Source organism: Craseonycteris thonglongyai (assembly GCA_004027555.1). Taxonomy (NCBI): domain Eukaryota; kingdom Metazoa; phylum Chordata; class Mammalia; order Chiroptera; family Craseonycteridae; genus Craseonycteris; species Craseonycteris thonglongyai. Next base: position 50,447 of record PVKE010007119.1, on the reverse strand, counting down.
AGGCAACCAATTAAAACAGAGTTTGTAGTTTTTACAATGTGCTCTCATTACAGCACTTGCCCACTGAAAAGTGTGCTCTTCTGTACAATGCAACATTAGAGTGGTTAGTCCAGGCTGTGCAGTGGAAGTCTCTGTGAGGATGGAAATGATCTGATCTGTACTATCCAACACAGTTCCCACTACGCACGTGTGGTTTGCTGATCACTGGAAATGAGGCTGATGTGACTGAGAAAGTGAAATTTTAATTTGATTTGATTTTAGTAAATTTAAATAGCTAAATACAACTAATGGCTACTATATTGGATAGCACAGGCCTAGCTACTGCTATGCTTCATTAAAAATGTCCTAGATATAAAAGTTACTTGTGATATGTGTTATTTGGCTGGCTGAAGTCAGAGAGTTTTGTTATTGAGGAACTGGTAACAATAGGACTTTTTTTTTTCTGTGTGTGTGTGTGTGTGTGTATCTTATTGTTTTTTCTTATTGTTTGTAGTAGCAAAAATGGGAAATTACCCAATTTTCCATCAGTGGGAGAATGGCAGAACAAATTATGGGATATCTATATTTATACACAGCTACTTAAAAATGACTAAGAAAAAAAATAAGTTATAGCTCTATCCATTGACCTGCAGGGTTGTTTATGACATATTCCTAAGTTAGAAAAACAATCTGCAGAATAATGTGCATGCAAAAATACCATTATGAAATTTGAAAAATTCCTGTCAATGTGCACATAAATTTGCATAAATAAAAGCTAGAAGAGTACACATTGGGCTGTAAATATTGATTACTTCATTGTGGTGGAGAAAGGGGATTAGTGGGAGGAGATTTCAACATTTCTTTATTTTTGCCTTTACCCCTATCTTTAAAAAAAAGCATGTATTACTTCTGTACAATAGTACTTAAAAGAAGTTAGGTTTACTGAACCCATCCTTAGCATTATGAGACTAAGTGACAACAGAATTCTTTATTATTAGTGCTACTTTTTCTGTTATCTTATGATTTTAAAAAAAGAAAAAGAATTTTCATACTTTGAACCTAAAAATTTAAGGTCAGAAAATGATCCATTGTCAGATTCTAGTACCTCCAATTATGTTAGGGGCTTCCCTCGCCTACAATGCAGCTTTCCCCATTTCCTCACTCTCCTGTCTGTCTGCATTGGTGGGAATGCCATTCTACTGGGGATAAACACTGGAAGTCCCTAACCCTCCTTGTGAACCCCTAAACCTGACCTCTGACACTGCCATCCCCTCTTTCCCCTAGCTTTCTCCATGGAGAACTTTCTTTGCTGCAGTTCTCACAAGGCAGCTGCCAGCACAGAACCACCCCCTTGTTTTCTAAAACGTAAGTCATAGAACTGTATCACCCCAGTCTTGTCAACTACTGGCCTCCACAACGGTCTCCTGCTTTATTCATAATTTAACCATCTCTTCCCATGTGACTGTCTGCAATAATTTTTAGGGCTCCAGTGTTCACGGAGGATTTTTTTCAGGTCTGTGTCCCCATAGCTTCTGTACCGTCACATTCCTATTGACATTTATCTTGACTCTACTTCTACTATTTACTTGGGCAAAGACACTCTAGATTAATTCCATGAACCCCAGGAGCACCTGCGTCACCTGGGAGCTTGTCAGAAAGGCAGGATCTCAGACTAAGTCAAAATCTGAATTTTTACAGGACCTCCAGGTGATTCCAATGCATTTAACATTTGAGAAGCAGTGTATTAGCTTATTCATTTAAAATTCAGCAACAAAGACAACAAAAGCAGATATTAAACACCTAGTATGTGCTTGTACTGTGGTAAAGAAGAGAATTTGGTATGTTCTGGCTTCAAGGAGTTCACAATCTACTGGAGAGAGAGAGACATAAATCAACAGACTTGTGGTAAAATTCCACAGGATATCTAAGCAGAGTACTATGGGAGCAGAGATGACGTGCTCAGCGCTGTTGGCAGGAGCCGGGAAAGTCTTGGCAGAGGAAGTGCCATCTGAATTAGGTCTTAATGATGGACAGGAGTTTAAAAGGCAGAGAAGAGGAGGAAGAGCATTTCATGTAAAGGGAACAGCATGTGAAAAGGCAAAATAGATAAAAGCTTTCAGGAATCTGGGCAGAGAGAAGAGTTCAGTGTAGTTAGAATATAAGGTACACAAGAAAAAATGAAGACATATTTGCCTGGAAAAGTAGAATGGGGCTATGTTATGAAGAGCCTTGCCTGTTTTTTTAGTAATGACTTCACCGTGAAGTAGAGGTTTTCAAGCTACAAAGAGATTGTGTTCCCATCTGTGTTTTAGAAAGACAGCACATTTTCCGGACTGGTTGAATTCTTCCTCCATAAATTCTGAAATTCTCCAATCAACTTTCTACTGACCTTCTCCTCTTTTTAAAAACTATTCTTCACCTTCTTTATGATCTCAAATCCCTTTAATATTTTCCCATCCCATCTTAAAAGAAAAATCTGTTTATCTATTTACTCTTCTCTTGGCCTCAACTCTCATTTCTTAGTCATCACTCCAGGGTGAGCCAAATCAATATCCCCATCATTCAAGTCCCAAGACCTCAAACCTACTATTGTCATTCTTTATGCAAATGACTTTGCCTCCTCTTTTACCAAGATGGAGGTTGTTTAGTAAGAGTTTACTTAGTGTTTTTAACTTTGCAACTTCTAAGTCACAGCTCATTCAGTTCTTCATCCTATGGCAGAAGGTATTAGGTTGGTGCAAAAGTAATTGCAGTCTTGGACGTGAATTTTAAATCATAACTAGGCTCAAACACATTTTTATTAATCAAAATAGGAACTATTACAATCAACACATTTTTGCCAATGAGAACTAAGTTTGTGTATTCCTGAAGAGTAAAAATCTGTGCTTTAGGATTTGACGAACTCTTGGAGAACATTTTCTGTATCCTGCTGGTTGTGGAAGCATTTTCCCTGCAAAAGGTTGTTGAGATGCTTCAAGAAGTGATAGTCAGTTGGCAAGAGGTCTGGTGAATATGGCGATGAGGCAAAACTTCATAGCCCAATTCATTCAACTTTTGAAGTGTTCGTTGTGCAATACGTGGTCGGGTATTGTCGTGGAGAAGAATTAGGCGCTTTCTGTTGACCAATGCCGGCTGCGTGTTGCAGTTTTCAGTTGCAGCTCATGGATTTGCTGAGCATACTTCTCAGATAAAATGGTTTCACTGGGATTCAGAAAGCAGTAGTGGGTCAGACCAGCTGCAGAACACCCAACAATGACCATGACCTTTTTTGGTGCAAGGTTGGCTTTGGGAAGTACTTTGGAGCTTCTTCTTGGTCCAGCTACTGAGCTGGTTGTCAACCAGTTGTATAAAATTCATTTTTCATCACATGTCACAATCTGATCAAGAAATGGTTCATTGTTGTTGCAGAGACTAAGAGAAGATGACACTTTAAAATAATATGCCTCACCTTTCCAATTTGATTCAAATGCTGCATGACTGTAGAATGGTTGACGTCAAGTTCTTGGGCAACTTCTCATGTAGTTGTAAAGATCTGCTTCGATGATTGCTCTCAATTGGTTGTTGTCAACTTCTGATGGCCAGCTACTATGCTCCTTATTATCAAGGCTTTTGTCTCTTATGCAAAACTTCTTGAACTACCACTGCACTGTATGTTTGTTAGCAGTTCCTGGACCAAATGCATTGCTGATGTTGTGAGCTGTATGTTGTGATCTGTCTCCTCTGCTTTATGACCCATTTGGAACTCGAATAAGAAAATCACTTGAATTTGCTTTTTGTCTAACATCATTTCCACTGTCTAAATATAAAATAAACAGCAAGTAATAAGTCATTAGTAAAAACAAACAAACAAAAAACAAATAAAGTGAGAAATGTGCATTAAAATGATGTATAACATAACCACATTTATTTAAGGATGTATTCCAATATCAGACAGCAAATTTCAACAATGCAAAAACAGCAATTATGTTTGCACCAACCTAATACATGCTGCTCTTCTTTGTGGCCTACTTCTCTACTTGTATGTTTGATCTCATCCCCCTTCTTTCATTATCTCACCTCTCTTTCTTGCATACCCCATCTTTTCTCTGTACTCATGCAATTACTCTATTTCATTGATTTTATGATGTACATTTCTTCATTATTATATTCTCTGAAATCAGGATACACGTTACAATTAATGATGTCTGAAGATTAACTCGCAGTGTTCTCTGCCCACCCTCCCCACTGGTACATAAAATAAAGGTGTGTCTGATAATGATGGCCTTCTGAGATCTGATAGACTATGGTCGTTGCTAGGACCTACAGGTCCTATATTTAGCAACAGCCCTATGGACACTACACCTCATTCTGGTAACTCTTCTTCCAAAGTACTGCAAAGCTTGTCACTGACACTGCACCTCTTTCAATGTCTGATTAATAGTCCTAATGCACATCTCTAGGCATGCCACAATTCTGCTCAAAACTTTTTTTAAGATTTATTATAGAGGTATTCAGAGGTATAGAAGTATACCTTTGCATTTTTCTCTGCTGCTACTCTCCTATGTGCACACTGTAGTCTAAGAAAATGGAATAACACCTTGTAAATTACCTTCCTCCTGCCAGTATATCTGCTTTTTGCTTCCCCTGCAACCCAAATCTTGTCTTTTAGGAAAAAGCTCAGACATTGCCTCTTGGGTCGTCAAAAGTGAATCTTTTCCTTACCCAATGAATCCTACAGCCCTTCATCTGTTCTCCTCTTATAACTCTTTTATCTTGTATTATAGTTATCACTGTACACATCTCTTTCCTACTACATTGAAGACCATCTGAGACCAAGGTGCAAGTCTGGCTCATTCTTTTATGCACTGCTCATCAATGATAGTGCTTAGTAGTCAATAATGATGAACAAAGTCATTACCAACCAGTGTAGGGGCCTCCAAAAGCAAGTGGATATCACTGTAAATGAACTGTTGATGATCAGGGATATAGAGTTATTGCAGCAATGTCTCAAAGAATACATACTAAACTTTACAAATACTGCAGGTGGGTGGAAGACAGGAAAATATTGGTGGTAAAGATTGATTTTCACATTGTATTTTATACAATTTGAATTTTAAAAATAAACATATGCTATTTTTATAAATTTCTTTTCCATAAAATTTTGGGGGAAACACTGAAACAATTAAGAACTAATTTAATGATTAATAGAACTCCACAAACAATTTATGTTTGGAAAGTGTATTTGGATCAGTAAAAAAATATTAGGATTGTGATAGCTATTCTAGTGACTAACAGAATAAAGCCATATTATTTTTAGGAGCTATATTAGTATCTGTAATTATTCATGGCATATGATTTAAATTTTAAAAATCATTTTTAAAATTTTAAAAATCATTCTGTATTTTTAGGGTCTATGTATATGAAATAAAGACCAGAATAAAAATAAATCAGTAACTTCTTCCAAAACCAAAATTTGAGAATATAAGAATTTATTCTCTATAAAGGCACTCCTTAATAACTGAGTTTCTTTCCTACAACTAGGTCATTAAGCAAATTGGTCAATAAGTGAGGAGTTTAAAGGCGGATGTCTTGTGGTATGTTGTGGTGGCATAGGGTATATATTTTTCAATAGATAACATGTGACACCACACTTATAAACAAAACATGTAGTCTTTTGTATGACTGTAAATTCTTCATGTAGTGAATACTAGCTGACTGCACGAACAGGACAAAGATTGAGAAATGATACCCAATATTCACACAAACTGAGAAAAGGGATTCCCCACACTGGTGAACTGGTCAGAAGTCCAATGTTAGGTGAGGAGTGACTGTAGTATTAAATTTCTAAGCCTGGCAATTAATCCTTTCTTCTCTTTAAAGATCTATTTTTTTTTGTAATTAACAAATGTAGGCTCATAAAAACATTAATTTTAACAAAAAGTGCTACTCCACAGTAGGTATATACACTGGACTATGAGTATTACTTTCTTCTTTTTCCCTTTCATTAATGTTTTAATGTTTAAAAAGAATTCAAGATAGTATAATCTAAACTGACAAAATTACACATTTTAAGATACCTCATGATAAATATTTGCTTAAAATATTTAAGGTTTAATTATTAAAAATTTTCATTGCAAAGCTCTTAAAATTTATTTTGTCAGGGAAGGAAGCACTTTTAGGAAAAACAAAGGTAGTCCAGGAAATAAAATATTTAATAAGTATATATTATATGAATAAGATACTGTACTTGAGGAGTACATGTAAATTCAAAATCTGGACCCTGATATTAAGAACATATGGTTCAGTTGAGGGAGATATGAAAAAGTTAAATAAAAGGAGTCAAAACAACAGTCAAAATGGTAACATAACTGTGACTGAAGTATATAAACGATATACTAAATAAATTCAGGGTAGAGATATCTTTATGGACTAGGCTGATCAGGGAAAACTTACTGAAACGGGCAGGCTTCTGAGGGATGCACAAAATCCAAGCATTGGAGAAGGAAGGGCAAAATTTAACAATAAGAACAAAGATATAAATGTATAAAAACCTAATACATATTTGGAAACAGAAGGCAAGTGGTAATGCAATCTGATTCGACTGCAGTGGGTTATCTATCTATAGAGTGCTCATACATCTGAGAGAGTGCTATTATCTTGGATTATTAACAAATTCTTTTTCACTCCCCAAAAGTATCCTATTTTAGACAACAAATGATATGGTCACCCAAGGGCCACATCACATTATTGACTTATGTGAACTTACTGTCAACAAAAATTCCCTAAGTCTTTTTCACGTGTGCTCTGTGAAAGAGGACATGGTAATTGCTCAGAAAAAAAGGAGCACCACAGAAGACAACTGCAGTTCTATCTAGTTTATTTATAAGAGGAGCTTTCTAAGCCCAAGGAATCTGCTTGGTGCTTAATAGACATTCATAAGTAACTGTTTCATCAATAGATGGTTGAAGGAACAAAGGTAAATACATAGCAAATGGTGGTTTCAGTTAAGGCTTTTAGTGAAATCAAGAACATCACTTTCAGGAGAAACACAGATGGGATCTCACCATATTGTACGTTATCTTCTCTTGGTATATTTAGAGGTTTTAGACTAATAAGATATAGCCGAATACAATTACATTAGTATAGTGTTTGTTTATTTTTTAATAGATTATGACTAATGGGATGTCAATAAAATTGGGAAATCGATCTAATGACTTTGATTTTGGACATAATTAATATTTTACTTAGTTACCCCAAAAATGTCCTAGTTTATACTTGGCAATTGGCTAAATGGTAACAAAGGTGAGCCAAAGCTTCCCATTGTAGTCACCAGAGGATATCTGTATGTAACTAAACACAAAGTACTGTAACATGGACTATTACATATTGGTGGTATAAGTATACAGGAGTGGAGAGGAATCGACATTTGTACAGGGTAGTAAAGAAAGAGCTGGGAGGTGGTAGCTAAAGGGAAATAATACGAGGCAGAGGAAGCAACATGTATAAAGAAAGAGGGTTATGAAAGAGCTTAAAATGTTCTAGGATATGAAGGAATTCAGTGTGGTTGGAATATACTGTATATGACATGGGGAAGTTATGGATCAAACTGAAGAAAAACATTGGGTCCAGATTTTAAAGGATATATATATATGAGTTTGCAGTTAACTTTTTAGGCAACTGGGAGTGAAGTTTTTAAGCAGGGCTTTTACATAATCAAACTTATTTTTGTAGGGCAACATCTCTGCTGATAGTGGAGTCAGAACCCAGTTAGGAGAGGGTCTGAAGTAGGCCAACACATGGAAATAGGAAAGGAGATTCAAGAGATTTTTTTCAGAATGGCAGTAAAGCTCATTCAAGACAGCCTCACCACCTGGGTTTACTTTAGACACTCCCCACCCCAAAGATAGCCTTAGGAATAGTTCACCTTCAAGCATTTTAACCTTTAGATTATGTTGAAGGAATAGATATTTCTACTGCTACCAGGTGGATAAATTGTAGACCTTGGCTCTAAGACTCTTAAAGGGACTTGTTTCTGAACTGGAACACTGCAGTTCCAAAAATACTTTTGTCTCATGTCAGAATGTTTATAGCCCTAGACATTTTCTAAGACAGACAAACAAACAAACAAACAAACAAAAAAATGGGTAAGCGATGGGAGGGCAAGAAATGTAAACAGAAATCTACAGGTAACACATGACAAATACGCAGGACAGTAGTACACTTTTATAGACAAAGGACATTGTCAGCTGAGTTATCAGTGAGTATCTCCACAGAGAGAAACCAAATGATCATTTTGCCAGACAATGACAGCAAAGAATTAAAATAAAAAGTGGCAAAATAATTTGCATGAGATGAGAAACCATAAGCTAGTAACAAATGGAAATGTCCTGAGGCACTTTCATTTCAATAACACTGAAGTATATAAAAACAGCAGTCAGAAAATTCCTCCTTTTGTGTCTTAGTGAGCACAGAAAAGACAGCAGCTGATTCTCTAAGCAAGGGATAATGCCATGTAAATGAACTTTTTTTTTTCCTGTGCCTTTATGAGATCGCTCTCTCTTGAAGAGATATTTAAACCTCACCATTCCAGTAATCAAGAGTTTCAGGACTGTCAGACACTGCCCACTGTCTACAATCCAGTGTGCATTTCTTCATCGTTTAGTAAAATTACTGGGCAGTGGGCAGGAAAGAAAATAACATTAAAAAGACCTTGGAACCTAAATGTCCCATCTTCTATTTAAGAGTATCTACGCCAGGGGTGTTCAACTTTTTTGGCTTCCCTGGGTCACACATAAAAAAACTCTAACATTAATGAAAGCTGATGAACTATAAAAAAAAAAAAATTGCAAAAAAAAACAAACCAAAACAACTCATAATGTTTTAAGTAAGTTTACAGATTTGTGTTGGGCTGCATTCAAAACTGTCCTGGGCCGCAGGTTGGACAAGCTTGATTTATGTGTTAAGTGATATTCAACCACAAACAAAATAATTTAAAAGGTCCTTTTCTCTCTTTTTTTTAAACAACAGAATGAAGGCAGAGATAAAAGGAATCAGAAAATCTTCTCTAAGTATAGCAACCATCATTTGTTAATCCATAAAGGCCTACGGAACACCTTCTGTTCACTTACAAACCAGAATAGTGATCATTCTATGAGGACATTTTATCCAAAGGTTTCAAAGCCCCTCTGATAGTAATCATACCTTAAAACACCCCTAAGAAACAAAAGGCCCAAGAGAGCTAGAAATCAGCTCTGCATATGACTCTTCATCATTTAATGTGGGCTTTAGGACAGTTAGGGACTTTGTAAGATTATTAATTGATCAATCTCCTCATCTGAGAAATGGGGACAATGACAAGTTTACAGAGGACACCCTTCCCCAAAGTTAGAGCTGGTTAGGATCAGAACAAAAGCCTTTTGAGTTCCAGGCACATCCTCTTTCAACTAATGCTTGCTAAGGAAGTTGCTGCATGTATTGGGTTGAATCATCTGAAAAGTCATGTCCACCCAGAACTTCAGAAAGCGATCTTATTTGGAAATAGGATCTTTGAAGATGTAAGTATAAATCAAGAGGAGGTCACACTGGGCCCTAAATGCAATGAGGGTGTCCTTATAAGAAAAGGAACACAAATATAAAGTCGACAATGTAGAAATAGACACAGACAAGAAGAGATGCATCCGCAAGTCAAGGAATGCCAAGGATTGATGGCAATTGCCAGAAGCTAGAAGAGAGGCATGGGATAGTCTTAAGAGATAATGTGATTCAACTATTATAGATTGTTAGACCTTATTTCACTATAGACATACACCCAGCAAGTGGAGTGCAATAAGTAGCTATTTCTGAAAGTAAGTAGTCTTATCAGCTGAATAAGGCATTCTCTTCTCCATAAAGTCTGGCAAAATTCTGAAAAATTCTAACTTCATTCTTTTTCCTTCTTTAATTCAAGTTGGACTGCTATTTTTTTTTTTAAATGCTTAACAATGTCTTTCATTTGAAGAGTTTCCACAATAACCTCCCATTTCAAAGCTTTCTTCAAATTTTTTAGATTGGTTACTTCTTGATAACAAGTGGGACTAAGAGATTGTCATTGCCATATTCATCTGTATCTTCAACAATTGGTGCACTGTTGATTTTTTTTTTTTAACTTGGGACACTAAGTACAGATAAATATTTTTATAATACAATGCAAACATTATCAATATTAAAAATCTGCTAAGGAAGCCGGGATGGCTCAGTGGGTTAAGCGCTCACTTTGCAGTGTCGGGGACTGAGGATCGAGTCCCGGCCCCGGCTCGTGCGGAACCATGTGAACTGGGGAGTTCCCCCAGTTCAGTTCTCTCTCTGTCTCTGTATCTCTCTCTCTCTCTCTCTCTCTCTCTCTCTCTCTCTCTCTCTCTCTCTCTCTCTCTCTCTCTGTCAAAAACAACAAATAAAAAAAAATCTGCTAAGAGATATGTAATAAAACAAGTATAGTAGGGGCTTCCTGCAAGATGGCGGAGTAGGTAAATGCTGTGTTTGCTTCCTCCCAAGACCACATCAAAATTGCAACTAAATTATAGAATAACCATCATTGAGAACTACATGAAGACAAGCTGAACAGAAGTCTAATCACTAAGGCTATAAAACAGAAGCCATGACAAGACTAGTAGGAGAGGCAGAGATGTGGAATGGGTAGGTCAGAATTGAGAGGGATATCTCAGACGCAGAGAACTCCCTTGGGGATTGAGTGGTCCTAGCCTAAAAACGGGGCTCTCCAGCCTGGAGCCCCAGTGCCGGGAATGGAGTTCCCACAATAGCTGGCTGTGGAAATAAACAGGGACTCAGTCTGGGTGAGATGGAGGGCTACTGTGCCCAGGCAGCCTGTTAAAGGGCCTAAACACAGACTCATTCACTCATAAACACTTGCCCCCTAAGCTCCAACAAAGGACCAGAAGCTAGAAAAGTGCCAGGGACATACTAGGGAGAGTAAATGGACTAATAACTTCAGGGAGGGGCTGAAGGTAAAGGGATTGGAAAGTTTGATTTGGGGACGTTAAGTGCTGGCAGGTACCTTTGTTGAAATCTCCCACCACCCAGTCAGCCTGAGTACTTCATTAACTTAATCTCACTAGTGGCAAGCGGCCTCAGTTAGTCTCTCCCAAGAACCTCCAATCCCAGCACGAGTGACAATCAACTGCATATAACTTTGTAGCTCCTATCAGACAGCTCCAAGCTGGGCACAAGCAGCAGCTGACCTTGACATGCACCAGAGCCTGTCCCAAGGGTGCCAGAACCAACACACCCAGTGGCTGGCTTTAGACCACAGCAGACAACCACCCAACCACCTCCACAAATGACACACTGAAGGACAGACTCAGCATGCACTAGAGCCCTGCTTAAGTGACTCATACTCCTAGGGTCAGTTCTGCACAATAGCTCATCCACTGTAATCAGTCAGCCCTCACAGCCAGTGAGCCTGAGGGTCAATCCTCCCTACTGATGTGCCAAAAGTAACCAAGGCTCAACTACAACAAGAGGGTGTATGTATCCTACACAAGTGATACCCCTAAAATGCCCAAGTGACCAAGGACACTGGGCCCCACAGGATTGCTACTACATAAATCCACTCTGCCAAGGCCAGGAGATGCAGCAGATCTACCTAATCTATAGAAGCAAACAGGGAGTCACCCAAAATGGGGATACAAAACATCTCAAATGAAAGAATATGACAAAACTCTAGAAAAAGTAAAATGAAATGGAGGTAAGCAATCTACCATAAACAGAGTTCAAAACACTGGTTTGTAAAAAATTGCCAGTTATACAAATAGTCATAGGAGGTAAAGTACATCATAGAAAATACAGTCAATTATATTATTAATAAGTATATATATATATATCAATAACTAAATATAGTTAATATAATAACTTTTGTGTCATATGGATATTAGACTTGATGGGGTGATCACTTTGTAAGTTATAAATGTCTAAATACTATTATACACCTGAAACTAATATAATATTGTATGTCAATTCTAATTGAAAAATACATTATTAAAAAATAGAGGGATGTAAAGTACAGCACAGGGAATACAGTCAATAATATTGTAATAACTGTAAGATGTCTATGGGTACTAGATTTAGCTGGATGATCACATCATAAGCTATAATATATACATGTCTAATCACTATGTTGAACACCTGAAACTAATATAATGTATGTTAATTGTAACTGAAAAATTAAAAATTTGAAAAGTATAGTGAAATGTTAATGGTAGAATGTAGGTGGTAACTGTAAAATTCTTTGAACTGTGCTGTATGATTGAAAACTGCACAAAATATTGGGAAAATGGCAACTGGTAACAGTAATAAAATAAAATTCTAAGAGCATTCCCAGTAAATCAGAAACATGGCAACAGAGTCCACTATCCCCAATACAATTTTTTCTCTTGCTACAGTTTAACATTTTCCTGAAAGTCCTAGTCGGTACAATAAACCATGGAACAGAATTAAGACACAAATGAGTAAGGAGAACCATAAAATTATCGTTTGCATATTATACTATATCAAGAAAACCAAGGAGTTGAAAATACCTCAGGAATAATCAATGGTTACATCCTATGTAGATACAAATGTCAAAGCATTTTCATGTATTAGTAATAACCAGTTTGACAAGAAAAAAGGCATCTATTAATAAGAGCAAGAAAAATGAGAATTAAAAATAATATCTAACAAAAATACAGAAACCAAGTGAAACTAAAAAAATTTTACTCACTTTGCTGATAGCTATGAAAAAGACAGAAACAGACAGGCATATAACATATTCCTACATAAGAATGAATAATATGACAATGTCATTTCTTTCCAAGTGAATTTTTAGGTTCAATGCACTTCAGTAAAATGGATTTACTATTAAAATACAGTTGTCAACCTAAATGTCCAAATTCAGGGTACTGAGAAATAAGTTATAGTATATTATTAAATAGATGTAATCATTAAAACCATGTTTTCAAAGAGCATATAAATGATATTAAACACAAAACTACACATCCAGTATAGCATCTTTAAAAAAAAAAAAATTCATATATAACAGAATGACTGAAAAGAAATACACCAAAATGTTAATGATTAAAGTGTGTTGTTAAGAAGTATATGAATTTTCTTCTTTATATTTTTTTGTATTTCTCCATATTTTACACACTAAGTGTGTGCTAATTATTTTAAATAAATTTTCTTAGTTTATCTTAATGTCTTTTGGCAACAAAATATTTATACTTTAAACAAAATTACACTTTAAAATTGTAAAACTGTAGTATTGTTTTTGCAAACATACTATAGTACAACAAATCAGATGTTCTATAATGTATTTTTATAAGTAAGAGTCCATTTTTTTTTTTAAAGATTTATTTTATTGATTTTTGACAGAGAGAAACAGAGATAGAGAGAGACAGAGAGAAGGGGGAGGGCCCAGAGCAGTCTCCATAGTTGACATTAGTTTTCCATATAGTTTCACTCCACAGGCGGGCACAGGGCTGCGCAGGGCATGTGGGTCCGCATGGGCCAGGGCCGGGACTCGATCCTCGGTCCGTGGGGCTTCAAAGCAAGCGCTTAACCCGCTGAGCCATCCCAGCTTTCCCAAGAGTCCATTTTTAATTCAACAGACAATGTAAATACTGGCTCTCTCCAAATCAGCTTTTTGGAAAGTTCATGTAATTATTTTTAAAAGCTAAAATATAAATATAAATGAAAGAAACTGTAAGTTTTCATGGCTTTGCAGCTTTTTAAAAGTTTTAGAATAGAAAAGCCTGTGAAAAAAGAAGACTTTTAAGTGGAAAAATTAGTATTGGCCTATGAACAGATTAAAGAATTCAGATATAAGAAGTTGAATTTTGAAATCCTAATTCATAAATGCAATGGAATCCCATAATATAGCTCATTACACATGGATTTAGATAAACCACAGAGTAGATCCTGACAAAGAATCAAGGAACTTGAAACTGGAAGCAAACACTCCCATGTCAGCCTCCTTATTTTGCAGATGAGGACATGATCCTTACAGACCAGGAGCCAGAGAGGAGACTTGACGTGCTCCAGGTCACACGACCCAGAACTCAGGTTTCCTGACTCAGCTCATTGGCGCAAAGGCCTCACAGGAACAGCCATTATTCAGCTAAGACATGACATTGTTTCAGACTTCCTTTAAGATGCAAATCGTGTAGCACTGAATCATTCTAAACCAAACTCTGGTAAATTTCACAAGAACTTTTGGAAGCAAAGATATGACACCATCAATAAGAAAGCCCAGAAACACTGCTACATCTCACCTAGGGGTTTTTTCCTCCTGGGAAAGAAAATCTAACTGCTCTGGAGACAACCATAACACTTCCTGACCTTTTTTCCCTGGGTAGAGGAAAATTAAGTAAGCCCTGAGACTTCTCTCTCAAAACACATCAATACACATTTAAAGTCTATGGATATAGTGCATTTAACCTATCACATAGAGTTCGTATAGTTCCTCAGACACTAGCACCCCTGGGACCCAAAGCTTCCAAGTCCTTATCAGGATGGTAAGATGCCTTTCTTCACATATTTTAAAAAGAAAAATCCAGATATGAGAGAATTATGGACACTATGTCTGAAATGTCCCCTGACACAAAATTTTCATCTCCCAAGTTCCTTCAATGCAAAGATCCTGTGTTTAAATATTTTATTTACTTGTAGCAATGCCACCGGACCCAACTTGCCACTTGATCAACAGGTTTTAAGGGTAACTCTGAATTTAGTACCTGAGTTTTTGGCACACTTTAATCCTATCATTCGGTCTTAGAAAACAATATAAACTTTTTATCACTTGTCCAGGAACATGCAACCCTAAATGAAGCCCTTCACTGTAGAGATTTGGTGTCAGTTTTATTACTATATGACAATTATAGAGCAAGTTTTCCTTCTAATGTGTATTATGTACCTTTTAGTCAGAAGTCTTTCTACAAAGACCACGAAAGGAAGAATATAGACAGTTTTCTGGAGTTGTCAGGTAAAAAAAGTAAACCTGACGAATTCTAACCACCTTAAAGAAAAACAATAGAAACAATATTTCTCTTGCAATGTTGTCTCTTGACTGCATACCACTGGATTCATTAAACATTTGTTCAAACCCTCCATTTAATAAGGAAAAAGAACATGCACAAGAGGGCAGTGTTTGGTTTTGTTGGCCCATGAATTTCCTATTTCCTACTGAAACCACCAAATGTGAGTGCTCATTACATGAAGTTCATACCAGTGGAAAGTGCGGTACCTTGAAAAGTGAATTGCTCCCAACAGGTCGCACATTATCAAGGCACTGAAGCTGGTGTGACCCTTGCTACATCTGCTTCCTTCACCTCTGTCTAGGGAGTGGCTAGATCTTCCTGTTTTATCAGTCTTTGCTGGTACGCAAGTTGGTTTACAAGAGATTGTGAGGTGATCTGGAATTGCTAAATTTCCTACACTTGGTGTACAAATTGTCCTGAGGGAGGGAGCCTACTTTTAAATATAAAGTATTGAAGTATAAACTGGCCACTTACCAATCTGATATGACTCACCAAAAATTTACTACAATGTGAAGATCAACAGAACAGAATTGATCAAATCAATCCATTGTCTCCTGAGTGGTTTTCTCATGATCAGTACTATACTTCTGCAAAATGACTACTTCTTGCTAAAAGAAAATAGTCCGTATCTAAAATGAGAACTTGTCTTCCCAGAGGGAGGTCTCCACAAGTAGCAAACCAATCAAAGACAGCAGCATAGTTCTTGATAGAATCAAAGATGCACTGTTTGGGGAGTATCCTGATACCTCCCTGTAAAGGAAAAACACTGTACCTTGCACTTAGGAGTACCGGTACTTACTACTTACTCTTAGACTCAGCTTTTTACTTCCTGTGTCTTGGGTTTGTTGCTTTTTTTTAGTGGGAGTCAATTAAAGTACCCAGGATACAGATAAATGACTCTTTAATTGAATTTATAAAGCCAAATTAATTCTGATAACACTTGACAAAAAACATGACACATATTGTATTGTCAAAGCTGAAAGGTTATCTTACCAACTCTATAAAAATTAAATAAATTTCTTCACAGTGATACTACAGAGTAATCTGAGGTATACAAATAATCATCTGCCAATGATACGATTTTGATGCCAAACTAAGGTTTCTAGTTCTCAAAAGATAATTATAGGATAGTCTCAAAATGGTTTAGAGCTATACACTAGTCTGGTCTTTTATTGGATGACATGTCAAAGTTGGAACCAATAAAATAGAAAAATTGGATGAGGCACTATTATGATTGAGATTTCTAGGATACATAAGCTTTCGAAGTATAAAGACCAGTTTTAGATGCTTTCTATCACTGAAATTACATAGTCCATTCAGGCTTCCTGAATCAGAAGGTGACTATATCAGAAGTAGAATATTTACTTACAAGCTCATATTATATACTAATTTGAGAACTTCAAACATCAAACATATATGCAAACTTTGGTACATGTTCTATTTAGTCTGTAAATAATGGTTTCCTAATGCACTATTATAAGAGCCAGGACCACATCTGTCTTGTTAACTACTGTATCCCCCGGTGTCTATCACAATGAGTGGTACAAAGTAGAAGCTCAATAAATATTTGAGTTTTTAAAAGTTCACTAGTTTACTGTGATGCTTTTCCAGTTAAGTCTATAAGCTGGTCTTCATCAACATTAATGTTATAATATGATGCATATAATTCTCCTTCTGGAATACATCATATTTTCATTGGTGACTCATTACATACACCACCAATATTTACCAAACTATACTTAATTTCTTTGTAAACTCTGGCCACAGAAAAGTCTGAGGAACATGGGGCCTTTTGTCCTGTTTAACTGGTTCAAGGAGTATAAAAATGAGGGGCTTGTTTGTACAAAATGAAACTGCTGGCAGATCTTCTGTAAGAGAATGAGGAGAATTTGGAATCTGCCTAAAAACACTGTGATCATTTCTCTTTCAGCTATTTCTGTTTGACCAAAAAAGGAATCAAGAAGTATAATTTGCCAATTTAAAAATGCATTTAAGGACAGTTCATCTTCTTACTGGCTATGAGAAATGGACTGGGATAACTTTACCTGTCAATAAGTGGGGAAGTTTTGTTGTTCTTTTCCTCAAATAGTCTAATGGATTGAAATGAGGTCATGTCCAGGCTCCTGCTGTCTTATATAAATTTTAAGAACTTCCTTCTATTTGCAGAGATAGGGGAGGAGGAGTTCATTGTGTTCTACCCAAGTCATTCCATAAGAAGTATGAAAGAGAATAAACTCTTTTTAAAATTCAACTTCCAGTACCCATTAATTCCAAAATTTATATGCATTCTTGCAGCATTTTCTATCCTAAAACAGCAATGACATCAGAAGAGAGAGATAGGTAGACAGCCTACCAGGGGCCGCAGTGATGGCAGGACAACCTGAGGGAGGGCAGAGGTCCTCATTCATTATGGACCAAGATAGACATTAGATTTTACAGGACTCAACTCTACTCCCAACAAAGTGGATTTTGTGTGTGGTGCGGGGAGGGGCAGGTGGGGGGAATGGTGCAGTGATCAGGCTAAGGTAAAATAACACTGAATCATTTGAAAGTCGTTTTTCTGCTGTTTCTAAGTCATTTTTCCTGGATCACTTTAAATCATCAAATTATTATTTATCTTTGAAGTGAAGACCTTACAACTTAAAACAAAATTAGAAAATACTGTATTAATCTACACCCCACCCTTGAGTCTAATATATCTGGTAGGAGAGAGAAGCAGATAGAATTTTCTAATTTTATTAAAATAGTAGAATCTTCTTAAATATTCAATTTAATCTGTTCAAGCAATACTTAGTGATGTCAAACTTTATGCACAAAACTGTGCTAGCCTATGGATCACCTGAGTATCACCAAATCCCAGCCCAAACAAACTACCCCAGTGAAGTACCAGGTAAATTTACTTAGCAGATGGTAAAATAATTCATTCTGGTAAAGGTTTGGATCAATTTTTCTTCTTAACAATGTACTACATAACAGAAGTCAGCAGAAAAATTGGATTTTGATAGCAGAGTACTTTCAAATTTCATAGTATAATTTTTAGTACTATAATTTTATAATCTACCTTTATAATAAAAGTCAGCAGGGAAAAAAATAGATCAAAATACTTTAAAAAAAAAATTCAAACAGCTGAAATTTCAACATATTTCCCTGAACACATAGAAAAGAGAATATTATTTAGGCTCCTGTCTTGAAAAAGGAAGGCTAAAACGATTTTCCAAAATAGTTCCAACTTCTTAATTCCCAGGATGTTTCACAAATATTAGAAAGTCCACCTCCCACTCCCAAAATAATTTAAGTTCCTGTCATAAAAGAGTTAATATCAGTGCTTCATATATATGTATGAGAAAAGTGGCACAGACAACCAGAAAATGGATTAAGAGATTCTTTTTTTCAATTATTCGAATAACCATACTTTGGACTGGATGTAAACATGAATGCTTTGAGAAAGACAAGTAAGTGTTGCAACAGCGGCAATACAAGGGTATTCCACAGTCTGGATACAACCTACTTCCCTAACGTCATTTCCTGCCTCACTGACCAAGTACTCATGTCACCTAACTTTTCATGCCTCTGTGCCTTTGCTTCCACTGCCAAGAATATTTTCCATCCTCTACCCAACCCATCAACCGCACGCCGCTGCTCTGCAGGACCCACCACAAATGTCTCCTCAGTGCTGCCCTTCCTCACACCACTCTCCTCTGTGTCCTACTGCACTTGGTACCTATATCTCCTGTGAGTGTTTAAACCTGACTCCTCCACTACACTAAGACCTATTAGGGTGAAACCTTATCTTTAAATATACCGTACTTCAGCACTGGGTATAGTGTTTGGCACAAAGGTGATGAATGATTTTCTTTGAGTAAAAAAATGCTAAGTAGACTTTTATCAGCTGAGGCTTAGGAATACAGAAAGTAACTCTTCAGAAAATTCCATATGAAGAAATCAGCATTTTTTGTGTGAAAATTCTTACTTGACATTTTTGCATTATTTAGTAGTAGGAGGAATGTATTTATCAAACACCTACTATGTGTGTTATACTATGCATGCTTAGTATTTTGTATACATAGTAATTTAGTATTAAATCATAGCACTTCTTTTAGAGCAGGTAATTTGCCTAAGGAGATAGATATATATATTTCATGGGTAAGACATTCAGGACTGAAAGCCCAATCTCTATAACTCAAAAATCTATGTTCTTGGGGAAGCCAGGATGGCTCAGTGGGTAAAGCGCTCACTTTGCAGCGCCGGGGACCGAGGATCGAATCCCGGCCCTGGTCCGTGCGGAACCATATGCTGAACTGGGAGCTCCCCCAGTTCAGTTCTGTCTGTCTCTGTCTCTGTCTCTCTCTGTCTCTCTCTCTGTCAAAAATTAATAAAATAAATAAACTTAAAAAAAAAATCTATGTTCTTAACAACTGTATCATCAGAAACAAACAAAAAGACCAAAAGTAACATAAAATGTACAAAATTATTCAACATTCAGGGTAAATCATTTATTTAAAATTTTTATTACTTCTTCTAATCTTTTTGTATGTTTATGACTTTTTACATTATTGTAATAATGCAATCGTAGGTCACATCTCTCACTTTACTATGACATTCCACTTAATAGATTCATCATGATTGACTAGCCTCCTGCTAAAAAGCTAGCATAATTAAATGTAAAGAAATTGAAAAAAAATGCACTGAATTTCCTATGGAAATAAAATCACTGTCTTGGTCAGACACATGGTTTCTTTAATCCTAGATGTGAAAAAGATATTTTTTTCCAGCTAGTTTACTCAATTCAGCAACAACATAAGAAGAAAAGGAGATGTAAGTTCCTTTGCAACTGTAAAGTACTGAAGAAAGTTTTACTTTTAGAAATAAAATGAAAACTAAGCAAATTTCTTCTAAGCAGTGAGAATGCTTTTAGTTTTCCATTTTATAAGGAAGAAAGAAGTAATTCTCACTATAAAAGGTAGGTAGGTGAACAATAATTTCTTTGCATTTTCAGTCTGCAAAACCCTTAAGGTATTTCATTACTACAACATATAAAGATACAAATTGATAGATCAGAATACATGCTGATTGCCAAAGAAGGTACTGAGATAGATTATGTACCGTAGATATCTATACAGACCTAGATAGCTGGTCTTCTGATAAAACTTAGTTATCATGCTGGTGATTTTGTTCTTTGAAGTTAGTCTATTCATGTTGTCATGCTAAGCACCAATTATCTTCCAAAGACTGAATTCTAGGGTGGGAAGTATTTTCCCATCAAAAGCCAATGTGGGAACAAAGGCTTCACACAAATAAGAACTAGGATTCTTTAGATTCATAGTACATTACAGTTTTGAGAACTTGAAGAACCTTTGGAAATTATGTAACATTTACTAATTCTTAGAAACACTTATATTGACCAATTTGCTTTTTAAATGAAATAGAAGCATAATACCTTATTTATAAGTATAAGAAGTTTACGTTATATTATGATCAACTAAAACGCAACTAAGAACAGAGGTGAGAGGGTAGGAGGTGTGCTCAAAAGAAAAAGTGTGAGAGGGAAGAAGAAAGAAATGGTTTTATTTTTTTTCTGCCAAATTAACAAAAAGTGAAGAAGAGGAAGATACAGAAAAGAGTTCAGGAGGGAAAAAAGAAAGACTAAGAGCACCTGAGAGAAATAAGAGGTGAATACATGAAGAGGTGAATAAGAAGAAATTCAGTTAAATGAAATAAGGACTTCTGTCTTATTCATCTTTGCAGCTCAAATGTTAGCACATAGCTTGGCATATAGCAGACACTCAATGAAAATTTAGCAATAAAACTGAAGAAGATAAAGGGTTGAGAAGTTCAACAAATACGCTTAAAAAAATTAAACGTATGGTTCACATGGCTATCGATTCAAAATAAGCAACTTAATCTTATTTCTTCTGTGAATTTAGTCAAGTTAATTAACCTCTTGGTTATAGGTTCTTGGTCTTAAAAACAAACTGTTTGAAATAGATGATCTTTAGGGTCTCTTTCTTATTCTCTCCAGAAATGGTGACCAAATATAAGTAAGCTTAAATGCTGTTTAAATGGAAATCAGTGATCAGCAGATGAAATTTATGTATTTTTGTACAAGGAAGGCAAATCAGTCCTTTTATTGTTCACATGACACAAATTGTCATTCAAAGAAACATCTGGATGGGTCTCAATCTCTCAGAAAAGTAGTATCAGGAAAGTATAAGCATTTCTACTCTAATTTTTTCCTGGCTAGGTGTAGTTTTACTGAAATAGACAGGGTCTCTTACACTATGGAAGTTTTGTATAGTATGAATGATACCAAATAATATTAGGACAATACACAAAATACAGAAGGATACTGCTAAAGAAGAAAAAGGTGATAATTTTTCCACTTTACAAAGTAACAGGATTCTCTTCAAGAGGTTGTATTTTTTTAGGGGCTATAATCTTTCCGGGATAACAAGCAGTTATTTATCTATTTTTTAATGGTAATTAGACTCAAACTAATTTAATAAAAAAAGGAAAAAAGCATTAAAAGAAAACGTGGCTTGGAGAAGACTTGTGTAAAAATTTTTTAAAGTGCACGAGGTAATTAAAGGTAATAAAAGACTGATGGGAAGCAGCACCATGAAAACAGGGCATGTTAATATCATTCAGAGATTGCTATTAAAAGAACACAAAACAAAAAGATCTTCCAGAACCACTGCAAGTTTGAGCCTATGTGACTCCTGTCTTCATTTTATTTACACCTACAAAAGTGTATACCATCTATCACCATATCATCATAATTCAGCATATTTCAGAGTCAGAAGACTGGGAAAAGAAACGTTCCCTGCAGGTCAGGGTTTTGATGACTGGCAAAACACTAGCAAGCTTACACTGCATTTGTCTGAGCCACACCCAGTCTGCAGTTAAATATAGAATTTAGTTTCTGGAACTATTGGTCTTCTTAACCTTCATAGTCCAAGTGTTCACTGAAAAAATTAAAAGTAAAAAGGAGAAAGGAAAGAAACTGAAACCAAAATCCAAATACTAATAAACTGTCCTGGGAAGAATTCCAAAATGCAGAAAATACCAAGAGAATTAAATTACAGAAACCTCAAGCAACATTCTAGAAACATACTTTACAAACCAATTTGTCTCTTCTATGCTGATTCTCCCAGGAAGCATAACACACTTACATAAAATGCATTGTGCACTAGACCCATGTCTCTAATTCAGATTATATATTCAGACTGTATAACATGTCAGGTTAACAGCAGTGATACCAAATTTAGAGCTATGATTTAATTTGGGTTTGTTATATTGTGGTTATGATGCTACTTTTAACCATGAAGAGGCACTTTTATTCTAAGAAACTATTTTTAGATGCTTAAACTTTTGGGGAAGAGGCACTCTCAAGTTGAAAATCTTTAATACTGATTCTCTGCCTGTTGGGGAAGGAGGCAACAGGGGAGGATAGTTTGGTTTAATTTTTTGAGTTGTTTTGGAGATTAACAAAGGTTAAAACAACAACAAAAAATGTTTTCCTTATATTTTCAGAGGGTTCTGGGGCTTTGGTGATGATTTTGTTCTACACTGCTCACTGAAGACGAACATGAAAAGAATCTAAGGAACAAAAAACACATTACAGGTATACTATTCCATAAAAAAATAAAACACTCAAGTTTTAATTACACACACAGAAGTATTTATTTTGCCTTCATTTTTCTGAACACACCCAGATACAGACTCATCATTCAGCTGCTTTGATGAAAAATAACAGCAATGGTACTCTAACCATTACATTCTATTGCTTCTGCCTGTCACAACTAGGTACTCTTACATTTATTCCTGTGCTAGTCAAAGCTCTTTCCAAGTTGTTGCTTCTTTTTCTATCTTGCTTAATTGGGCAGAAACCCTTCATAAGGAGATTTGAAGGTTTCTTTTATCTTTCTTCCTTGAGACTAGAATAGGTACAACAGCCAGGTCTCACTCTTCTCTGTCCTAGTCATATATCCTAATACTCCAGAGACATGCCGGTTTCTAAAGCTAAAAGAATATCCTGCCCAAATTGCTGAAAGGTTAAAAAGGAAAGAGCACATTAGCCTTGTTCCTAGGCCATAAAGTATCTAAAATGTCTTATCATAAACTCTAAAGATATTTCAGACCTACTAGGTTTATCATCCCTTCACTCCTTTCACTCTAAAATGTATGTCCTCTCCATCCCTAGCACTTTGTCTCATACCTAGTAAGTACTTTGTTGTATGAATGAACAAGGGGACAGTTAGGTTTGCTGAAATAAAAATCCCATTTGTGAGGATGCTGGGATAGATCAACAGGCTGAATGCTTGCCTTGCAACCACAAGGTCCAGGGATTGAGTCCTGGCCTCAGCCCGTGCAAACCCACATGCTGAACTGGGGCACAAAATGGAAACCACCAGGATGGCAGTGAAGGTTTTTGTTTTGTTTTTTTAAGATTTATTTTATTGATGTTTGACAGAGAGACAGAGAGAAGGGGGAGGCCCAGAGCAGTCTCCATAGTTGACATTAGTTTTTCATATAGTTTCACTCCACAGGTGGGCACAGGGCTGCGCAGGGCAGGAACTGGGCTGGGAGCCTCCCACATAGGTCCTGGCAAGAACAAAATTGGGGGCACACCCCAGTTCAGCACATGGGTCCGCATGGGTCACGGCCGGGATTTGATCCTTGGTCCTCGGGGCTTCAAAGTGAGCACTTAACCTGCTGAGCCATCCCAGCTTTCCCGTAAGGTTCTTGCCTCCTATGTGAGAGGCCCTCAGTTCAGTTCTACTCCACGTGATCCCACATCCACATGTGGAATGAAACTATGTCAAAAAACTAATGATATACAACTATGGAGATTGCTCTGGGCCCTCCCCCTTCTCTCTTTCTCTCTCTTACCTTCTCTCAAAACAATAAAATAAATCTTAAAAAATAAAATCACATGAGTCACATTATTTGCACATGCAGATATTTCAGACATATGATATAGATCATTTTTTTCCTCTTGTGAATCTGTAAATTACTTGAGGTAGACCTAGCATAGTGCTAGCAGATGCTCTATAAATAAATGATTAAATGAATAAGTATTAGTCAATTATCTAAATCTTATCCATTAAAATCTAGTCAGGTCCTCTATAAACAATAACAAAAATCTTTTTAATTATGAAAAATGGCAAACCTTCAAAGTATAAAACTATGAACTCCTATGTACCTACCGGTACTATCCAGCTTCAACAATTATGAATCATTTTGCTATTCTTGTTTCATCTTTCCCGTTACAATCTCCACACGCTCTTAACCAAATGGAGGGTTGCAACACATGTTAATCTTTTAAAAAAATTTTTCCCCCAGGATATGATTTTTTAATTTAAATTTATTGAGGTGACATTGGTTATTAAAATTAAATAGGTTTCAACTGTACATTTCTATAATACATCATCTATATGTTGCATAACATGTTAATCTAGGGGCATCAGACTTCAGAGTTAACAAAGGTCAAGTCCATAAATATTAAAAATTATCAGGGGAAGCCGGGATGGCTCAGTGGGTTAAGCGCTCACTTTGCAGCGCCAGGGACCAGGGATCGAATCCCGGCCCCGGCCCGTGCAGAACCATATGCTGAACTGGGAGCTCCCCCAGTTCAGTTCTCTCTCTGTCTCTGTATCTCTCTCTCTGTCAAAAAAAAAAAAAAAAAAAAAAAAAAATTATCAGTGTACGTACATCCAAATAAAAAGAACACTCCTCTTTAGTAAATAAGCAGAACTCAAATTTACTCATATGATTTGTACTGTCTAAAGGTCGGTATGTGGCTGGGCTGTGGCCCTGGAAATTTCTTCAACCCCTTAAAGCCTTGACTGCCTCATTAGAAAAGGGAGAAACCAGAACTGCAATGACAATTAAATATGAAAAATAAATATGTGTGAAACTCCTAACAGTGCACTGACTAAATGTTTCTTTGTTAAAAACAGCTTTATTGAGATATAATTCACACGCCAAAAAATTCATCCACTTAAAATGTAAAATTCAATAGCTTTTAGTATATTCATAGAGTTGTATAAGCATCACCACAATCAATTTTGGAAATTTCCATCATCAGAAGAAGAAATCCAGGACTCTTTAACCTCCACTCCCCACACAAAATACCTCTATCCTCCAGCCCTAGGCAGCCACACACCTACTTTCTGTCTCTATAGATTTGCCTCTTCTGGATATTTTATACAAATGGGATCATATAATATTGACCTTTATGACAATAAATGTTTCTGGAACTGAATATTTTAAAAGTCAATATGTGCTATACATAATGCAAGGAGGTCAGAGAAGTGACAAAGGCCAAAAAGGGGGGAATATATACATACATACACATGAGATATATATATATATATATAGTATCTACTGTAAGTCAGACACTAAGATATGTAGCAGGAAATATTGGGGATGGTAAGAGGCAGGAAGAGAGTATGTGTGCGTTACATACCAGCAGGTGTGTAGCTCATGGAATTCTTCTCTGAGTGTTTCACTTTTTTCATTTAAATTGGAAGCAAGGTCATCATGAGGATTAAGATGGGGAGTACAGAGAAAAAACGAAGTGTGAAATAATTGTTTGGGAGAGTGGGAAAGGATGAACAAGGAAGGTAGAATATGACTGACTGGCAGAATGAAAAGACCCACTTGAGGTTCATAGTCTTGAATTCAAAATGAGATCAGTCAGCAGGGTTTTAATTTTTTTCCAGCAATATTAAGCTGCAAAAATACAGAAACAGTATAAGAAAAAAATGCAGAAACAAAAGAGCTGTGATTTTCACTATACCTAATATATCAATGACTCCTAAATCTCCATTTCTAGTGCCACTAAAATCTCCTAACAGAAATCTTGAGGTAACTTCACGAAGCTCTAAGTGGAAGAAACTTAGATGGCAAAGAACATTTGTTCAAAACTGGTAGAAGGAAAGCATTCTAATGTGTGCCTGACATATATTATTTCACATAACTGTCATAACAGAAAATCAAAATTCCTAAACATTAACATAAGGTGCAGCTGGGACTAAACAGTAAGTGTGTGTAACTTCAAAGCCCACCCACTTTCTACTATATCTAATACTTAAAAAAATATATATATATGGCAATTGGGGTTAAGAGACATTGAATGATTTGTCCAAAGTCAAACCATTCCCTAACAGTACTAACACCATGTCCCACATGAATGCCCTTTGAGCATCATCATTGCTAAGCTCTCCTTTATACTTCCTGATCTATCTAGGTTCAATTTAACTAGGTTAAGTTGTTTCTTTCCTTCAAAATTTTTCTGGTATCTCTTACCTCCTATTAATTTCCTTTCCCTTTGTTTTTACATTATAGTCTTGGGTCCCCATCACTCATGCATAGATTATTACAACAGCCTCCTAGCTGGACTCAATCTATTCCTCCTCCAATCCATTTACATATAGGCAAGTTACTTCCTTTTCCTGAAGCTTTAAAAAATAAACTGTAAATAATACAATACATATTGTACAGAATTGTAAAGATAAATAAGATCAATTAGCATATGAAATAATTACCAATAAGATTAATAATTATACACAAACTGTAAAATCCTACTCAAATGTAAGCTATTACTGTCTCAAAATAGGGCAGATGGTACAACTTACATTTATTTTACATTGATCTCCCCTTGACTGTGGGCATCTGGTATGTGCTCAAATGCATACTTGATTGACTGATTTCTTGCCCATCTTCCTACTAATATTATCCAACAGACCAACCTGATCATGTATAATCTCATTTATGATGAAGCCTGAATGTCAAAGCTGTGGTATAATTACACATAGTATTTATTTAATTATAGTTTGCATAGTATGACTAAGCCCTGAATAATCAAAGTAGAGATGCTCCTAATGAAAAACACTATGTTCTGCCACAAAGAACTTCCTGATAATCTCCTAATATGATAGTATCACTTCTCTGATTCTCTAACTGGTGAACTCTTTACCCATCATCCATTCGAATGAAGCCAAAATGTCACCACTGTTTTCTGCATCCCATGATCTCATAACCTTATTACCCATCTTCATAATAGCATTTATTCCTCAGTTCTATAACTGTTTATATGCTAGTGCCTCTACCGCCAGGACTGTGAGCTAATAATATATTTCAGGGTAACTAAAGCATTGAGAAAAAGTTCTTTGTAGAGGAATCCCAGCTGGTTAATGAAAAAGAAATTAAAAAATTAGAATACAACCATTTTTCAACCCCTTAGGAAAAGAAGTGACTAGGTGAAAAAAAAATATCAATGGATGATAAAACAGTGGTTCTCAATCCTGGCTGTCCTTTAGAATCACCTGGGAACTTTTTCAAATATACCTCTGTCTAGGTCCCACATCCTGAAATTTATGATTCATTGTTTTTGTAGAATCTCATTTGATTTTCATTTTCCTGCCTAATAATGTTGAGCATCTTTTCAGATGCTTATTGGCTATTTGTATGTCATTGGGGAAATGTCTATTCCGATCCTTTGACCATTTTAAAATGTCTTTTGTCTTTTTGTATTGAATTTCAGTTTTTTTCTTTAGTCTAGGTACAACTCCTTTATCAGATTTGCAAATATTTTCTCTCATTCTGTGGGTGGTCTTTTCACATACACTAGGAGAGCTATAACCAATAAAACAGACAACAAGTGTTGATGAGAAACCAGAACCATCATGCTGGGTAGAATGCAAAATGGTACATTGCCTTTGGAAAATAGTCTGGCAGTTCCTCAAAAGGTTTAATGCAGAGTTACGGTATGACTCAGCAATTCCACTAGAACCACAAATTTTGTTCATGGTACCATTATTCATAATAGCTAAAAACTGGAAACAACTCCAAATTCCATCAGCTAATGAATGACTAAATAAAACATGGCATGCATATCCATATAATGGAATATTATTTGTCAATAAAAAGGAATGAAATACTGATATCTACTACAGCAGGGATGGACCTTGAAAACATTATGTTAAATGAAAGTGAGTCACAAAAGGCCACATAATGTATAATTCCATTCATATGAAATGTCCAGAATAGGCTAATCTATTTGGAGAGAAAGTGGACTGATAGTTAAGTGGGGTTAGAGAGGGAAAGAGAAAAAAGGAGTGACTGCTAATGGGCACAAGGTTTTTTGGGGGAGTGAAGAGAATGTTCTACAATTGTGGTGATGATTACATAACTATAAATATACTAAAAAGCATGTATTTTACACTTTAAACAGGTAGATTGTATCTGTTATAAGACTGTTATTAAAAGGATAAATCTGAGATAAATTTCTACCTTTATGCATGCACATAAACAGTATTACAGTGTTTTACTTAATTCTTTTGATTTTGTTTGTATCTCTTTTACCCTGAAAACCTGATTCCTAATAACATTCATACAAAAGTACTTGTTTTATCTATATTTACATCAGTATCTATGCAAATAAATAGTACCTGAGTAACAATATTAATATTATCAAAATTAGTAAGAACGGTATATATTTTTTGTAGTTCTCTTTATTCCTAAGCTGTACCCCACCAGGGAAGAATAGTCAAAATACTGTGTTGTAAAGTTATTTTGATATAGTTCCTAAAATTTTAAGTCACCAACTTATATACAAGTTTTTTTCATCTTAGTTAATTTTAGGTATCACCTTCCCCCCTCATTTCAATTTAATTTTGTTTTAAAATTACCGGTACATAAACTATTTACATAATTACAATGTTACTACAAGGTATACGCATTGAGAGAAGTCTAGCTTCTATTCTTGTCCTCTCCAATCTGTTTTTTTCCTATTGGTGATCATTTTATTTATTTTATTCCTTCATTTTAAAACACTATAAGCAAGTGCATAAATACATAAATGACAACCTTCAATATACAACAGACATTGACTTCTTTAAAAAACATCATATCCTGGTGATCACTGTATATAGAGAATTATTCATTCAAAAAGTTGCAGAAATGCAAAAAAAAAAACCTTTCAAAATATTTAAAAAGTAACAGTACAGAAAGCCACAGAACTTTCACTCTGTGAAAAGAAAGTCATTCCTTTTTTTTTTTAGTAGTATAGCACTCTACTATGGGAGCCTAGATTTCCAACGTATGGATGTACTATAGTTTATTCACCCAGTCCCCTACCAATTGACATATAGGTTGCATTCATCATTTTTATATCATTACAAACAGGGCTGCTACCTTTTCATATTTTTGCCAGTGTCTTTGGGATAATTCTCTAGATGTGGTATTGCTGAGTCAAAGGGCAAACCCATGGATAATTTTCCCTGATATCAAATTCCTCTTCATGAAATTGTTCCATTTTGCATTCCCACAAGCAATGTATGACATTGCCCATTTCTCTACAGCTCAATGAACAGAAAATGTTGTAGAACTTTTTGGATTTTTGCCAATGTGGTAGGAAAAGAATGGTATCTTGGTATAATTTTAATTTCTCTTTCTCTGAGTTAAACTGAATATCTTTTCATATGTTTAAGTTCCATTTGTTATATTTCTGCTGATATCTTTAGTTCTTTTTTTTTTGAGTTTTTGGTCTCTCACAAAAATTCTTTATATACCAGGGATAATTAATAAACAACAAATATTTTTCCCTTTTTTTTTTTTTTTTACTTTGCTCATAATTTCCTCACCCAGACCTTTTCTTTTAATTTATGTAGTCAAATTTATCAATCATTTCCCTTATTGCTTTTGGATTTTTGAGTCATAGTTAAGAAAAACTTCTCCATTTCCAGGATATGAAGGAATCCTCCATATTTTGTATGCGGACCCAATTTTTTTAATCATTTGAAATTGGTGTGCGGTGTGAAGAATGGAATAATTTTTTGACTTATACTAATACATTTGAGTAAGGCTAGTACTTTTTTGGCTTTATAGTTTGTATATATTAATATGTATTTATTTACCCATTCAACCTATGACAAATATCATTCACTGCTCTGAAGCTAAGGAATTTATATTTCATGTTAAAATATAAAAAAGTTCAATTTTCACAGTTGAAAATCATACTGTGGCCTTCTCTACTATTGCTATTAAATACTTTGATAGGCTTTTTGCAATTATTGGAATAAATAACACACTTTCTTACTGGTTGTGCCAGGTAGAATAAAATTAAACCAAAGACGACTAATTCCATGATTAAAGACAGTTATTAATTAAAATTAAGGTTAAAAAGTAAAAATTAAGATTAGATGGGAGCTTTAAACAGGTTAAGTACTCAGTAACTTTTCAACTGAAATTTAGTCACTGTGATTTTGTAGCTAGCTCTTGTTACCTCAGAAAAAAAAATAAAGGGAATCACAAAGCCTTCAACATTTAATTCCGAAAATGCATTAGGAATAGCACCTATTGTTATTAACGTTGTCTAATTTTAAAATAATTCTTCCTCATACTGAGATTATGTGATAAATCTATCTTCACAAAAAAATCAAATAACTGAGTCAGTAACACAATTAGAATTTATACCAACTACAAACTAATACCAAAGCTTATTTTGTTAACACAGAGGAAAATGTACAATGTTGCAAATCAGTTGGATATTATTTAAATTAACGTTTGTTACATGGTAAATTCTGAAGAAAATTTTTAAAAGAATCAAAATTTCTAGATGAGAAAAAGAAAGCTTATCGTAAATATCAGGCCTCTAGGACAATAAAGTCTTGTTTTTTCACTTAGGTTACTCAAGCACGTAAACATTCATTCTATTCAATAAATGGTTTCTACTCTTTATCTATAATAGAGTAAGAAAAGGAACAGATGATAACATCAATGATAACCTATAATCTTATGTTGGCTACTGGCTCCAACCTTTTCCTTAAGCAAGCCTTTTAATTTTAACTTGATCACAAGAACAAAATCATAGCCTGAACATCAACATTTAAAATCTCCCTCTCTCTTTTAGGCAGTGACATTAATGAGCTGTGAAATAATCAGGAAGTAGGCAGGAAAAGACATGTCCTAAATGACATATGATTCATTCTTAGCTATTGAAAAACTTCATTTTGTAGATGAGGATGCTACAGCTCACAGTTTGTAACCTGAACAAAGTTATACAGCTGGGTTAACAGTAAAGCCAAAACCAGATTTTAGGTCCAGCTTGTCCAACCTGTGACCTGTGGGCCACATGTGGCCCAAGACAAGTTTGAATGCTGCCTAACACAAATTTAAAAACTTTACTAAAACATTATGAAATTTTTTTGTGTGATTTTTTTTTTTTAGCTCATCAGCTTTTGTTAGTATTAATGTATTTTCTGTGTGGCCCAAGACAGTTCTTCTTCTTCCAAGGTGGCTCAGGGAAGACATAGGGTTAGACACCCCTGTTTTAGGTTTTCTGACTCTGAGTAAAATGTTCTTTCCAGTATGCCATTCAATTGGTCAGATTAGATAATTGTAAGAAAATATATGAAGCTGTATGAATGTAAATATGTATTCTATATTAGCTTAAAACTTAAATGTAGTTTTAACATTTATTAATAATTCCATTCTTTCCTATTAAATTATTGAAAAAATTTCAACATGAAAATCCAATTGTTTGCTTATTTCATTCCTTTTCTACATTTAATTTTAGAAAGTAAGTACTTTTCTAATACAAAATTGTTACCTTATTGCATATAAAACTCGCCATCAAAACAAAATTCTGTAGATACTATATATAGGTAAGAGACTAAAAGAACAGTTCTACTATAGGATGCACACTAAATATACTGAACATTTCAAAACCATATTTAGTTAATTTACACCATTTCATATGGGAAAATTGAAGCCACGGTCAAATACAAGCTTAAAAAGTATAGGGTATCTACAATGGATCAGGTCCTGTGCTAGAATCAGAGGATTAATTACCAAATCAAAGATAAACACAAATATTTCTATTCTTTGGGAATAAGCTCATGTAAGCCATACTCCTTTAGAAGAAAGTTAAATATCAGTGGTCTCCCCAGTATTACCTTGATACCAAAACCAGAGGGAAGCTGGGATGGCTCAGC
Organism: Craseonycteris thonglongyai; assembly: GCA_004027555.1. NCBI lineage: Eukaryota > Metazoa > Chordata > Mammalia > Chiroptera > Craseonycteridae > Craseonycteris > Craseonycteris thonglongyai. The sequence continues at coordinate 18,424 of PVKE010007119.1, read as the reverse complement.
GGGTTAAGTGCTCACTTTGCAGCCCCAGAGCCTGAGGATTGAATCCCGGCCCTGGCCCATGTGGACCCATATGCTGAACTGGGGTGTGCCCCCAGATCAGTTCTTGCCGGGGCCTATGAGGGAGGTTTCCAGCCCAGTTCCTGCTCTGCGCAGCCCCGTGCCCACCTGTGGAGTGAAACTATATGGAAAACTAATGCTGTCAACTATGGAGACTGCTCTGGGTCCTCCCCCTTCTCTCTGTCTCTCTCTGTCAAAAACGAACAAACAAAAAACAAAAAAAATAAATCTTTAAAAAAACCAAAACCAGATACTACAAAACAACAACAACAAACATTATAGGCCAATATCCCTGATGAACATAGATGTAAAAATCTTCAACAAAATATTAGCAACCAAATTCAGCAATACATAAAAAAGATCATATATTGGGGATGCTGGGATGGCTCAGTGGGTTGAGTCCTCGTCTTGTAGCTCCGGGGTCCAAGGATCGAACCAGGCCCCTGAGCATGAGGACCCATCTGCTGAACTGGGGTGTGCTTCCCATGCAGGAGGTTTCCAGATCAGTTCTCACCAGGGTAAGACCCCAGCCCAGCTCCTGCCCTGTGCAGCACTGCCCTCACCTATGAAATGAAACTATGTAGAAAACTAATGATGTGCAACTATGGAGACTACTCTGGGCCTCCCACTTCTCTTTGTCTCTCTCTTTCCATCAAAAATAATAAAAACAAATCTTTAAGAAAAAAAAAGAACGATCATAACATGATCAAGTGGCATTTATTTCCATGATGCCGGTTTGGTTCAATATTTACAAATTAACATGATATACCACCTACACAAAATGAAGGATGAAAATCATATGATCATAACAATAATTACAAAAAAAGCATTTTACAAAATCCAACATCCGTTATGATAAAAACTCTCAGCAAGTGGGGATAAAGGGAACATAGATCAACATAATAAAAGCCATCTATGATAGACCACAGCTAACATCATATTCAACAGTAAAAAGCTGACATCCTTTTCTTTAAGATCAGAAATAAAACCAGGATGTTCACTTTCACTACTTTTATTCAACTGAAAGTCCTACCCACAGCAATCAAACAGAAAAAAAATTAAAAAAGAAATAAAAGGCATCCAATTTGGAAAGAAAGAAGTAAAACTGTTATTATTTGCAGGTAATATGATACTTATATAGAGAACCCTAAAGATTCCACCAAAAAACTATCAGAACTAATTAATGAATTTAGTACAGTATAATAGCAGGATATAAAATTAAAGTTCATAAATTAGTTGCACTTTATACATCAATAGTGAATTATCAAAAAAAAAAAAAGAAAGAAATTAAAACAATCTCACATACAATTACATCAAAAAGATTAAAATACCTAGGAATAAATTTAACTAAGAAGGTAAAAGACCTGTACTCGGAAAACTGTAAGACAGTGAACAAAGAAATTGAAGACACAAATAAATGGAAGGATATACCATGCTCATGGATAGGAAGAATTAACATATTACCCAAAGCAATCTACATATTCAATTCAATTCCTATCAAAATGCCAATGGCATTTTTCACAGAACTAGAACAAATAATCCTAAAATTTATATAGAACCACAAAAGACCCCAAATAGCCAAAGCCAAGTTAAGAAGAACAAAGTTAGAGGTATCACACTACCTGATATCAAACTATAGTACAAAGCTATAGTGATCAAAACAGCATGATACTTGCATAAAAACAGAGATCAACGGAACAGAGCAGAGATCCCAGAAAAAACCCAACACCTATATGGTCAATTAATCTATGACAAAGGAGGCAAGCCTGTACAATGGGGTAAAGACAGTCTCTTTAATAAACGGTGTTGGGAAAACTGGACAGATTCATGCAAAAGAATAGTGAATTATCAAAAAAAAAAAATCAAAAATCATATTCTTACACCATATACAAAAATAAACTCAAAATTGATGTAAGACCCCCAAACCATAAAACTCCTAGAAGAAAACATAGGCAGTAAACTTGTTGACATTCCTTTTAGCAATATTTTTGGGAATGTCTCCTTAGGCAAGGGAAATAAAAGAAAAAATAAACAAGTGGAACTACATCAAATTAAAAGTTTTTGCACAGTGAAGGAAACCAACAAAATTAAAAGACAACCTACTGGATGGGAGAAGATATTCACCGATATATCTTATAAAAGGTTAGCATCCAAAATATATAAGGAATTCAATACAACCTAACACTGAAAAAACAGAAAGTCTGATTAAAAAATGGGCAGAGGACCTGAACAGACATTTCTCCAAAGAGGTCATACAAATAGCTAACAGACATAAAAAGATGTTCAACATCACTAATAATCAGGGAAATGCAAGTTAAAACTACAATGAGATATCATCTCACCCCTGTCAGAATAGTTATCATCAATAAATCAACAAATGAGTGTTGGTGAAGATATGGAAAAAGGGGATTGTAAATTAGTGCAGCCATTATGGAAAAACAATACGGAGGTGCCTCAAAAAGTTAAAAACAGAATTATTATATGACCCATCAATTCTACTTCTGAGTATCTGAAGAAATCCATAACACTAATTCAAAAAGATATACGTAACCCTATGTTCATTATAGCATTATTTATAATATCCAAGATACGGAAGCAACTTAAGTGTCTATTGCTGGATGAATGGATAAAGAAAATGTAATACACATATACAACTGAATATTACTCAACCCCAGTAAAGAATGAAATCTTGTCATTTGCAACCACATTGAAGAACCTAACAGGCATTATGCTAATTGAAATAAATCAGACAGAGAAAGACAGATGTCATATGATTTCACTTATACATGGATTCTAAAAAACAAAATAAATGAGCAAAACAGAAACAAAATTATAGATTCAGAGAACAAACTGATAGTTTCCAGATGAGAGGGGGTTTGGCAGGATGGGTGTAAAAGGTGAAGGGATTAAGAAGTATAAATCACCAGTTATAAAAACAGTCATGGGATGTAAAGCACAGCATAGGGCATTTAGTCGACAATATTGTAATAACTGTGTATACTGTCAGATGGGTACTAGACTTATTGGGATGATCACTCTAAGTTATATATATGTTTAATCACTATATTGTACACTTGAAACTAATATAATATTGTATGTCAACTGTAATTGAAAAAAAAAATTAATAAAAAAGATCCGTGGCCTCCTAAACAATTATTCAATATTTTTGTTGTAAATAAGATCTCAAAGAGTTTTCCAAAATATAATACAAAGATTTAAACTAAAAAAGTTTTATTTCTAAAGTTTCTTAAATTACTGAGGGCACTATTAACTTACATTGATAGATATTAACTCATCTTTTGAATTCTCGGTGGTAAGATCATTTCAATAATGCAGCATTTGTAATATTCCAAAATACTTTGAGACAGAACCTAGATCCCTAATTACTTGTTTGAAATCTATCCAAAGTTTCTCTGTTTCATAAGTTTATGAGGCTGGAAAAGGAGAAACGTACCTTTCCATGACAGCCAGGCACTCCTTTCTCCAGGTAAATCGACTCCCTCGTCGTAGTCGGAAGGTTCCAGATGTGGCAGAAACTGGGGGAGGCGTTTGTCTCCATTCTGGGTCCTCTATCGGAATGGGGGCCGGTCTCATACTTAGCGTAGCCCCTGAAATAAACAAGTCATTTTTAGCAAATATCTCGTAATTTATTAAAACCCTTATGAAAATATATCATGAAATCATCAATAAAATCTTGTCCCTTCATTGAAACTTGCAGGCCCAATACATTTGATATTTATATTTTTCAAAAAATTATTTGACCAAAATAAAAATCTGAAGTGAAAAAAAACTCCTCCTTAAAACATCACCATTATTTTAAAATTTAATGTTTTTTTTCAGTTTGTCATTTATCTTTGTGTCATTTTTCAAAACAAAACCCAATATCTATCTCTTTGGGGGAATATGGAAGTATATGATCTTTTACCCAGTGACAACTTAATCAGAGTATCTTTCTCTGAAAAATCTCTCTTGAAATTCCTATTTGACAGTTTTAATCTTTTTGAACAATATACACCCTATATGTTCAGAAACTTTCATCATCATTCAAAGGACTTTTTGTTATTGAGAAAATGGAGTCCTTGAAGTATGTATGCAGATAGGAGGTGAATTTAAAATAACCCTAAATGTTGTAAACTCTTTTTTAAAAAGCTGCATATAGTATCAAAGGAAATAATATTTTATATGCTTTTAGTCTCGTAACTAAATTGGATTTCCATAGGCCTACCACCTGTTAATGCTACACCTCTTGAATATAATAAATGAATACAAAAATATTTATAATTGAGATAGTTTACAAATTCATACTAGCCTCTTCTCAAATAACCTGAACTGGTGATGATGCGTGTATTCATTCACCATTTAGCAAACCCTTTTTACATGGCTTATTCTAGGCTAAAAGTTATGAATAAAACAAAGAAAGCAACATTGTCTCTGATGTTCACAGACTTATTTCAAATAATGTAAATATAACTCAGTATGCTTTCATAGAGTTCAGTCTCTGGCTCTCCCACTGTTCTTCCATTCATTACAGTTAAATTTATTTTTCCAAAGCATAATTATGATCATAGCACTCGATGATTAAAAACCTTGAAAAAGTTCCCTCTGCCTATGGAATAAAATCCAAACTCTTAATATAGCCCTTCTAGAAAGACAGGTTAAAACTTGTTAGAATTATGTGGACTAATAATGCATATGTTAAATATATATTTCTTTCTCCATAACAGAGATCATACTTTATTTATTGTATTTTGCAATGAATACCATGTGCAGTATTTCTACTTCACTATACATAGATCTGTTTGTAGATCCCTGCTCAATGGCTACACAATTATACAAGTATGCATTCTCTTACACAGGTGCTGAATATTTTAACCAATCCTGATTTTCTCTCCAAACTGGTTGTTTTGCAGTCTCTGCCATCTGAGCTAATGGCATCCCCATTCTTTAAACTGCTCAGTTCTAAAATCTCAGATTCATCTTCCTAGCCATGTGGAGTGAAAGATGTCCAGCCAGCCCCCAGGTGCTCCTGCCAAACCCATCCAGGTACCAGGTACCGGTATTTGAAGAAAAAAGCCATTTTGGGCATTCTACCTGCTGGAAGCATGTGGAGAACTGCAGGACAGAGAACTCTCAGCTGACAGAGAGAAATAAGGCCTGAGACATATAGTCCCAAGACAGCCATGTGGTAGTGAGTGTCCAAGGTGGTTCCTAAGGATCCCCACCTCCTGGTATTCACCCTGTTCTGCAGTCCCTTCTCATATTCTGTGACCAATAACCTATGATAGAAGTAATAGTATGCCACTTTCAGTAGTAGATTATAGACTACACTGGGAGTCTGTCTAGGATGGCTGTCTCTTGGATCACTTGCTGCCATGTAAGGACATGCAGGGAACCAATGTGAGATGCATGTGGAGAGGACCTGATGTTTCTGACCAACATTTAGTAAGGTACTGGGCTTGCCAACACTCATGTGAATGATCCTGGAAATACACTGTCCAGACCCAATGACTGCAACCCTGGTTGATAGCTTGACTACAGCTTCTGCGAACTCTAAGCCGGAGCCATCTGAGCTTAAAGCTATGCCGGGAGCCTGACTCACAGAAACTCTGAGATAGTAAGTGTTTGTTTTCAGCTGCTAAGTTGTAGGGTAATTTGTTGCACAATAATATAGAATTAATGTAGGACATCACAACTATCTCCAGTTATTTCCTCATGTTATCCAACACACTGAGTATTTTAAGTATTACTAATTATTAACATTTATAAATTTAGTAGGCAAAAAAATTTCCCTTTACTATAGAGATTTCACTATTAGTAAGAATGAATATCTTTTCCTGTTAACTAACCATTAGATATCATTTTTGTGAATTTATATCTTTGTATTTTTTTTTTGTTATTCATCTTAATGGTGTGTAGAAACCACACCAATTGCTAGTCATATAGATTGCACTATTTTTTTCTAGTATGTCATTTGACTTTTATCTTTATCACATGCTTTGTGATCTTAATTTTTACAAGTATGCAGTCAGATTTGTCAATCTATTCTTCTATGGTCAATGCATTTTGTATCATTCAGAATATTTTTAGTTTTCATTTTTGTTTAAACCCTTAATATATATTAATATAGGCTTTCCTGTTGTGTGTGATGGAAATATTGAACTTCTTCCTCAAAAGAACAAGTGTGTCATCATATAATGTTTTATATTAATAGAATCATGACTTAACATGTTTAAATAAAGTTTTATTGTAAAACAACCACATTCATTCATTTACATACTGTCTCTTTTTTGCAGAGTTGAGCAGCTGTGACAGAGACCACACAGTCTGTTAGTATCTGGCCCTTTACAGTAAGAGTGTACTGCTGAAAATTCCTGGCCTACACACTATAAAACTCTAAACTAAAATCCCTTCCTTAGTTCAAAAAAGAGGTTTACATTCTGCCAAGATAACTGGGCAGTTAGTTCTGGGCTTAATTTAAAGTTAACAAATGTTGGCCACAGAAGGAACTTGGGGTCTGGAGGGTTTCAAAGTGTTTGTTTTGATACTTTTCTGAATGCAAGCAAGAACTACAACATAACTAGGGCTCTGGAATCTATCTAATTAGACTATATAAATTTTGTTCCACAGCCTAGGCCCTAGATAAAAGGTCCAAAACAGAGTCAAGCTGCCATCATAGCTGATCAAGACAGGTAGAAACCAAATGGGTAAGGCAGTAGGTCCTCTCATCTAATGCCTGGCTCTTCAAAAGAACAGAAGAGTTTCAGGGCTTTAGTGAGTGGAGGATGGGAACTAGGTGAGTGAATTCCAACTAGTAGGCCATATCTATAATTATGGCATGTTTTCTTAGTTAAATAGAGTCATAAATGTATACAAATAAAACAAAGAATATGATATCTTAACTCAATCATGAGTTTGAAGGAAATAAGCCAACTGATAATAATGGTTCTTTCTTGGTATCGGTCTTATTGGTCATAAAACTATGCTTCTTTATAATATCCTGTGTTGTACAGATTTTCTATAAAAATGTTTAGATGAAATAAAATTGGTTGGGAAGAAAAAGAAAGAGGGAAAGAAGGAGGGCAAAAAAGAAGAGAGATAATTAAATAATGGTCTGGTTACTTTACAAGAAATAAAGGCAATTTATATACAGAAGGTGAAAACTGAATAATTTCCAATTTGTAAATGTAATTCATTTGAAAAATAATATCACATTTATTTTGAGAGTGTTTTTTTCCCTTGCTTCTTTTTCTTTTTCAATGTAGCAGTACTTTAAAATAGCACAAGAAACACTCTGGAAATACTCCAATAAACAGATCTGTTCTAGAAACCACAGGTCATCTTGCTTTGGTTGTAATGGATAAAGAGCAATGAGTAGCCCCAGAATGGGTTCAAAATTATTGACTTTGACAGAAAAATACAAAAATACCAGAATGCGGAAACAATGTGTATAAAACTTTAAACCCCTCTGAAGTAAAATATAGGAGTTCTCAGTTTGCTAAAAACAAAACAAAACAACAGTTTCTTTCCCACGTTATATCTGAGCTCTCTTTAAGACAGATTTTTGCACATCTATCTTGCAAATCTAAACCCAAAAGAAGGAAAAAAATATATATAAAACCTCTTCCTAATTTGCCGATAGTTTAAAGTTTTGGTAAATGTTCTCTTCGTATATGATAATTTCTTGCTTATGAGGGCTACTTCTGAGTGAGCACTTGCCACCAGCTAATAAAAGAATGACTATAAGCATGTCATTACTACTTTGTTCAGAGAAACTAGCTTCTCCAAAAGTAATTTCTCATCTTCCCCCATGTCACACCTGTGATTTCCCTGAGGGTCTGACACACTGCAACGGTGAAGGATGGAGGAAGAATTACTTCTGTTCTCCAGATTTACTTCATGTGCTTGCTGCATAAGCCTCTTGGCAAACTGTAACTGTTTAGCTTAGAAATATGCAGAATCAGTGCCATAAGCCAAGAGGAACTCAGCACACTCTGTTATAGTAATGTTTAAACTAGACAAGAAAAAAGACTGTTGAGCTTAATATGATTAAATAAAGGGGCTTTTGAAGTCAACTATGCTAAGTTTAGTCCTAACTTCTTAAAGAAAAAAAAGCATTTTCTTGTAAATATTTTCATGAGAAACAAGATAAAATGTATTTGATCAGTTTCCATCAGCCTAATTTATTCATATGCCTTGGCAGACTTTGGATTATGCTGGAAAATTCTGATGATGGGTCTGTTTATCAGAGAACTACACCATATCTGTATGTATTGTATTGGGTTACCTATAAAAATAACCTAAATATCCACCCTATATATTTTCTTGCTGAGTCTACTTAAAGAGACCAACCCCCCCATCCCAAACACACACACACACACACACACACACACACACACACAACAAAAAACAAAAACTTCATATCCAAATAGATCCAGAATAAGAGGTTGAAAAAGAAAATTTCAATCAAGGTATCATGAGAAATGCTTTGAGCCCAGGAATAGAGAATGTACAAGCATTTTTTTTTTTTTCCCTTAAATGCTTAAGTTTAGATAAAAGAGAAAAAATATTTTTTCATTTTTTTATTTTCCTTAATTTTGCATTTTTTCCTCAGAATATATATAAAGGGATAGTAACATTTATATTTCTTCTGATAGGCTGTCTATCCTGGACAGAGAAAAATTTATGAAATAAGAGAACTACCTATTGATAAAAAAATCACTGACATCTTATTTTCTACCTAATTGCCTCTCGAAAGCAGAGCTGGACTATGTGAACTTAGGTTCTTTAGTTTTTTGTATCTGTTAAGCTATTAAAGGCAGATTATTATTATTATTTTTTGCTTCCATCCCTCTTTGTGTCCCTCACTCCCTTCCCTTTCTTTCTCTCTACTCTTCATTACACTTTACATGTATTTTTCAAATACATATTTTTCAAATATATAGTTAAAGTACATGGCACAAAAATTTAGAAAGACACACAAGTTATATAATTAATAGTCTCTCAGTTCCCATCCAGAGAGTCGTTCTTATCAATTCCTAATACAGCTTTCCAGAGATGTTCTGTGTTTATGTAAATATACGAGGGCTGTCCAGAAAGTATCCAGTTATGTAATATAAAAAATAGAGGGGATGCTGGGATAGCTCAACAGGTTGAGCGCTTGCCTTGCAACTGTGAGATCTGGGGATCAAACCCTGGCCCCAGCTCATGCAAACCCATATGCTGAACTGTGGTACAACTGGCAACTGCCGGGATGGCAGCAAAAGTTCTAGCCTCCCATGGGGGAGGCCCCCATTCAGTTTCTGCTCCGCACAGTCCCACATCTACCTGTGTAAAATGAAACCATGTCACAATTAATGATCTACAACTATGGAGACTACTCTGGGCCCTCCCCCAATTCTCTCTCTCTCACCTCTCTCAAACAATAAAATAAATTAAAGAAAAAAGGAAAGAAAGAAAGGAAGGAAGGAAGGAAGGAAGGAAGGAAGGAAGGAAGGAAGGAAGAGGACAGTTGCTAATGCCACTTCATTGTACAGCAAATGCAAATAATTAGGAAACTTATTCTTAAAAGGAGGTACATCACTTCCTTAAAGAAAAGAGTTCCTAATCAACAGTTAGATAAATGATGTTAGTCCTTTCCCATTTTTCCTGTTTCAATGTCTTAGCTCCACTTTCCTCCAATTTCTTGATGATGGATAAATGTAGCTCTGGTTCCAAAATACATTGCAATAGGAAATAAGATTAAAACCAAAAATAAAACAACAACAAATTCTTTAAAGAAACATCTTCAAAAGAACACAGTATCACTGCAGTGCTCAAAACTGGATTCCTATAGTAGTGTTCTGCAGTGGGCAGTGCTAACAGATGCTGCTGTGGCCTGAGAGCTGTACCTTAGTCCCCCCTCCCAGTTTCTAGTGCATTCATTTTCCTGGTATCCCAGGCCCTCTGCGGGAATGAAGCTCAGCCCTGAAATCTCAGTGTGGGAATTTAGCCCCACCAACTGTGATTAGATTATGTGTTAGGCACTGTTCAAGTGCCAAATCCAAGAGACAAAAATCTCTTCTCTTAGTGAGGCTGACAGTCTGACATAGATGACTAGTGTTGACCCTCCAAAGTCTTCAGTGCTCTGTGCACTGTACATTTTAGAACATCTTAACAATCCCTCTGGTGTTCTGGTAACCAGCTGTTGGAATGTGACCAGGCTGATAAAACCCCTAAGCACAGTTTCTTATTTACCTAGCCGAACCCTTACTATCAGACTAAGCTGCTCTATTAAACAGACCAAGTGCCAGGTTTTGTCTTCTCCATGTAATTTGTTCTGCTGTGAATCATGAGAGAAGTGAGGTCTTTGGGAAGACAGCTTTGAGCTGAGTTTCACTGCACTGCCCTATATGGTAGCAACTTAGCCACATGCGGCTATGGAACACTTGAAATGTGGCTCACTTGAGATATGATACATACTTTAAATATAAAATACATATTGTTTCAAAGAATCAGTACAAAGAGAAAGAAGAAAAGAAAGAAAGGAAGGAAGGAAGGATGAAGAAAGGAAGCGAGAGAGGGAGAGAAAGAGGGAGGGAGGGAGTGAGGGACAGATGGACAGAGGAAGGGAAGAAGGGAGGAAGGAAACCTCAATAATTTTAACCACTACTGATTAAATGTTGAAGTAATAATATATATATTTGTTAAATAAAATATATTCAGTTTAGCTATTTCTTATCACCTTTTAAAATGTGGTTCCTAGATAATTTAAAATTGCATATGTCATTTGCATTATATTTCTACTAAACTGTACTACTTCAGAATATTTAACTAATGGTAGCAACACAAGTTATTATTTTGAGAAGTTTGCTTATATGTCTAGAAAAATATCTAAAAATGAAAGTTCTTTGCAGAAAAACAGCCAGCTAATAAATGCTGAAGGAATCCCCATTGTGATAACTAATTCAAATGAGCATCATCAATGGATGTTTAGTCATTCAGTGGCAAAACAATATCCTGGAGATTATTTATAAACTACAAAAACAAGACCTGATGGCTATTACTTTAACAAATGATCAAACTTAGGATATGAACAATGCTACAACTTTACATTACATGCCTCTTGATACGTGGTAATATGAGGTACACATTACATATAAAGCATTTTGCCCCAATGTTTTACTGTAAAAAATTTCAAACATACAGCAACAATGAAAGAATTTTATGGTGAAAATTTGTACTCATTCATACTTGTACTCTTAGTATTTTACCATGTAGTACTAACTTCATATATATCACTCTCTCTATCCATTTCACTCTGATGCAGTTCACAGTGAACTGCAGCCATCAGTATATGCCTTAAATAATCTATGAAATATTCTTGCCAAAAATACTTAACCCAAGTTAAACCTTTAATTCTCACTTCCAGTTTAGAGTAAATACAAGACTACAGAGAAATAAGTTAATTGACACTGAGAGAAAAAATTTAAATCCAGAATATGAGACATTCTGTAATATTAGTTTTAAAAGTTTGTCATGAAAAAAAAGTTTGAGTGACTCGAATTAAGTGACATAACAACAAATTTCAACTGGTTGACCTAAATCAGATACAATTCAATGAAAAAGAGCTACAAAAGACATTCTTTCAACAACTAGAGAAATACGAATATGGACTGGATATTAGATGATATTAAAGAATTATTCTTAATTTTCTTGAATGTAATAGTAGGGACTGTGATTATATAGGTGGTTATCCTTTTTTCAAGAGATGAGTGCTAGAGAGAACGTGTGTATATACGTTCATACATACATATACATGTAAAGTTTTAAATGTATTCATATATTTAGGAAAATATTAACAATTATTGTATTTAAGAAGAGGGTAAACAGATGTTCATTGTGCTAGTATTTCAACTTTTTTGTACACCTGAAACATTTCAAAATAGAAATTGGGGGGCAAGTAGATATAAAAATTCATTGCAGAGAGGTTAACATGTTCTCTTCTATTTTGGCATGCCTGAGCCTTTCATATTGAGAACGTGATCTTTGGGAAAAAAACAACCAAAAAAACCTTACCATTAGCACACACAAAAACACGTCTCTATAATAGTTAATTCCACCTCAGAGCCAATGCTATTATTATAAGCGAAGAGTCTTCAATATGAAATATTCCAACTGGTGATTTAGTCTGTAAGTACAGGTTTCAATACTGTGGTGTTACAGAAGACAGCTCAAGCACAAGCTGGACGGGAGGTCAAACTCACTGCCCCTAGTCTGGGTTATGTGTAGATTAAGACAGTCTGCCATACACCTTCAGATTTTACTTCATATATCACTTGTTAGAAGTGCCCTGCAACAGAACTTGCCTATTCCTGGCTACTTCAGAAACAAAGGTTTCTGTGATTTTTTCCCTTAAGATTTCATTCTGCTTTCCAACATACATCACCCAAGTAATTAGAATTCAAAAAAGTAAATCATTAACACAGATCATTCGATATGGTATAGCATTAACTAAAAAAAAAAAAAAGCATAACTTTATGTTAGTAACTAAAACAAGATTTACAAACAAACAAGCAGACAGAAACACCCAGATATGAAAGTTTATGTGTGTACCTTTAGTTGAGGAAAAGAAAATCAGCCACAACCATGACCTTTATTTCAAACTTTGGTTAGAAATATCATATAATCTAGAAACTAAGAGGCACCTTGATGGAAGGAGTAAAAAAGACTAGATAATATTAGACATTAAACTAAAAATTAGTACAACTTGGATTTAGGTTTTACAGTTAAGAGTGTTCTTTGGCATAAAAAAGAACAATGGTAAAGTATAAAACTACCTTAGTGAAGACAAGGCAGCACATAGATTCAATAAAGTAATTAATTACATGTCTCATTTCATATACAGTTAAAAAAGTAAATGATATTTTACCAGGGTTTGTCTTCTCAAGTTGATACCATCGGTAAAATGCTCTTTTCTTCTGTTCACTCAGGTCTGATCCCTGTTGCAACAGCCAGTGAGAGATCCGGCTTTGACTGATACCTATGCAAAAAAGAGAAACAGCTGTTGCGGGTACTGAAATCACATGGGAGTTAAAGAGGTTGGTTCTAGGTAATTGGGTCTTCATTCTCTTCTCTATAAGGAAACTGCAATTTGAGCAAAAACTTTAGGCTTCTTTGTAAAGACTGACATTGGCTAGGATATACTCAGAAATGATCTACTTAAAGGTCAAAATATTTTTTTAACCAAGGTTTTAAAGGGTTGTTTAAAATTAATCTTTCAACTAGGTCCATGAATATATGAGCTAAATGAAAAGATTTCTAAGTAATAAACGGTGTCCCAAAATTCACGCAAGATTCGCAATTTTCGTACAAAATTACTTCTTGAGTGAATTTTGGGACACCCTTTAGTCATTTATCAGAAGTTGATTAGATTTGTGCTTCTTCAACCATCATGACCTCCTCCCCAAATTCTGGTTTAGAATATTAAAAATTTTAGGGGAAGCTGGGATGGCTCAGCGGGTTAAGTGCTCGCTTTGCAGCCCTGGAAACCAAGGATCAAATCCCGGCCCAGGCGGACCCATATGCTGAGCTGGGGTGTGCCCCCAGTTCAATTCTTGTCAGGGCCTATGTGAGAGGCTCCCAAAAGGGTAAAATGTCAGAGCCATTTTGGGAAACAACTGGGCAGTATCTACTAAAGCTGTATATATGTGTACCTATATGACCTGGCAGTTTTTTTCCTGAGTATATAGTACATAGAAATGTGTATATGACTCAAAAGAAATGTATTTGAAACACATGTACAAGAAGTCTTACAGGACCATTATCCATAATAATCCCCATTTAAAACAACTCACATACCCATCAACAGGAGAATGTATAGTCTGTGATATTTATGCTTTCTGTTATAGATTACTTTACCAAATAGATAAAGGCTAAATTACTGCTATATGCAACCACATGGATAAATTTCACAAAAACAATGTTGGCCAAAAAAAGTCAGATATACACATAAAAAAAGCCACACTCAACTGTGTAATTTAATTTATCTAATGTTAAAAAACAGACAAGTTAACTATATGGATGGCAATCAGAATAGGGGTTACCTATGGCTAGAAGGGAGGAGATTAATTACTGGGAGGCAGTCTGAGGAAGGCTTATGTAGTGACCAGCAGTGTTCTTCGTCTTGATCTGGATGGTGATTACATGTGTCTTCACTTTGTAAAAGTCATTAAGCTGGACAGTTTTCCCTGTATATATTTCAACTAAAAAAAGTTTCACCAAAGGGGTCTTAAAATTCTATACAGTGTTTAAAAAAATGAATATGTATAAATATGGAAAGATGCCAGTGATATAAATGAAAAAGCATATAGTTTTATAAATATATTTACATACTTTCCTTTTGTTTTGTATAGTAACAAAAGCTTATATATAGCCAAAGATAGTAGAATGCAGACTTACTATATCTGTGTATTTTCTTTTCAAAGATTTATTTTTATTGTTTTTTGACAGAGAGAGAGAGAGAGAGAGAGAGAGAAGGGGGAGGGCCCAGAGCAGTCTCCATAGTTGACAGTATTAGTTTTCCATATAGTTTCACTCCACAGGTGGGCACAGGGCTGCGCAGGTCAGGAACTGGGCCGGGAGCCTCCCACATAGGCCCTGGCAAGAACTGAACTTGGGGCACACCCCAGCTCAGCATATGAGTCAGCCTGAGCCAGAGCCGGGATTTGATCCTCAGTCTCCAGGCTTCAAAGTGAGTGCTTAGACCGCTGAGCCATCCCAGCGTCCCCCCACCCCCCTTTTTTTTTTAAGATTTATTTTTATTGTTTTTGACAGAGAGAGACAGAGGGAGAGAGAGATACAGAGACAGAGATAGAGAGAAGGGGGAGGGCCCAGAACAGTCTCTATAGTTGCACATTATTGGTTTTTCCACATAGTTTCATTCCACAGGTGGGCACGGGGCTGTACAGGGCAGGAACTGGGCTAGGGTCTCACCCCAGTGAGAACCAAACTAGGGGCACTCCCCAGTTCAGCATATGGGTCTGCATGGGCCAGGGCCAGGATTCGATCCTCGGTCCTGGGGCTGCAAAGTGAGAGCTTAACCCACTGAGCCATCCCAGCTTCGCCTATATTTTCTTAACAGTCTACCAATATATATGTATTAATTTATTTTATTTTTAGCCTTCCCTTATTGTTTGTTTTATAAACAATGCAGTTAAGTTAAACAATAAAGAAGTGCAAAAAGAAGTTAATTTCAGCATTCTCTTAGCAATTCCACTCTTAGGTATACAATATTAACTGTTAATATGTGTTGCTCCATAATTTTCTCTATGCATAATTATTAATTTAATAAAACAAAGGGAAAAAAGGTAATAAAGAATAGTCTCTTGTGTGAACAGGAAATAAAGACCTTCTTCTCTGTAAATTTAATCTGTTTTCATATAATAAATATAGAAAACAAAGTAATAAAGCAGGTAGGTTTTCCTGAAAAAGCACCACAGAAATTAAATATGTACTATAACACATTCTTCAATAATTTTTTTTTGTAGTTAGTAGCTTGTTGCTTGGGAAGGTTCTTTAACATCCTGTGGCTGTTCCAGGCCTTTGGAACTTCAGCACAACTTGGTGTCACAAGGCCACACAGCTTCTCTTTACTGTCAGTTTTGGTGCTTCTCCTTGAGAGAAAATTCCCTAACTCCCCTATTCCTTTCCTGCTGGAAAAAAATGTCATTCTCTACAAGTTTTAGCTCCTCAAGACCTTTTTTTCTACCCTTTTCAGGGCAGAAGAAAAATTATTTTTACATAACACTGTATATACTGAAAGACTAAAGATTAACCACTAAATTCCTTCCAATAAGAAAGTGATCACATTGTAAGAAAGTGACTACAATTCTTACATAATATCTGTAAATTTCTCATGTAGTACTTATGAATCTTCATCATTCTAATGGCTACATTGTATTCTATACAATGAATATACCATACTCCCTTCAAAGGGCAAAGAAGCCTTTTAAAAATTAATTTTATTAAATTTACTGAGGTGACACTGGTTAGTAAAATACATAGGTTTCAAGTGTACATTTCTATAATACATCCTTTATGTACTGCATTGTGTGTTCGCCACCCAGAGTCAGTTCTCCTTCAGTCACCACATATTTGACCCTCTTTTCCCTCTTCTACCACCTGTCCCCACTTACCCTCTGGTAACCACACTAAACTGTTGTCTGTTTCTATACGTTTTCATTTCTTTGTTTGTCTTGTTCAATTGTCTTTCTCAGTTTTATATCCCACATGAATGGGGATATGGTTCTCGACTTTTTCTGTCTGACTTATTGCCAGCCTCATTCACATTCTTTTCTGAGCTTCAGCTCCAACAGGTTCCTTCCAGTTCCTCAGATGCCATGCTCCCATCCACTAGAGGGCTCTCCACCACAACCCAGTCTTGTCAAAATCCCTAATACGCAGTACACATTTAATGCTTCCTTTTCCTTCCATTTCCTGTGGAGTGTGACACTACTGACCACTCTCATCATCTTTATCTTTGGAACACTGGATACAACTCTCCAACACAAATTTTGAGTCAGCTTCAGTGAGTGCTTTGTTAGCTCCTTACATGTTAATATGTCCAGGGTTCCATCTTTAAGCATCATCATTCTCACTCTATACACTCTTCCTTTGGTCATCCCAACTATCAGCAATCAAGATTTAAAATATCATCTAATGCCAGAGCACCGGCCTGTTCTTTCAAACCATCTGCTAGACAGCTTCATGAGAATTTCCCACAGCTCTTTAACAGAGTAAATTCGATTCATTATTCTCTTCTTTTTAAACAGCTCTTCTCCCTGGGTCCCCATCTCAATTTTATCTTCCACTCTACTCTTTCCCCCAATCCTGTGTCAATCAGAATGAATTGCTAAAATTAAGATATTAATAGTAATCCATAAGCAAACACTAAATTAATGGCAAAAGAAATGACAAGGGATTTAAACTGGTATACTAGAAAATAACTATTAAATAAAAAAGAAGGACGTAATCAAGTAACAGGGGAACAAAAAAGATAATGACAGAAAACAAATGACAAAATGGCAGATATAAACCCTATCTTATTATAACTGTATTACATTTAAATGGATTAAACATTCCAGAAACCCTGAGAAAAAACCTCAACTAAGAGAACCACACAACGCAGAACAACACACAAAGGTTAGAGAAAAAAGGGGAGAGCGGGAGAGGGAAAGGGAAGCAGCAGTTCAGGGACAGAGACTCGGAGCGCGGCCCGGGGCTGGCAAAAACAAAGGGGGATTGGGGGACGACGGTCAAAGTGGAGCTGGATCGAGGGCGGGCTGGAAGCCGAGACCTAGGGAGCGTGGAATCCCCACAAGACTGTGGACAATTTAACATCAGATCTCAAAGGACAGCAAACAGTGCCCTAATCAGATCACAGAGCCTAAAGTGGGACAGGGACTGTGGAGCAGGGCAGCTGCACTTCCCGGCAGGCGGGGTGAGAGCAGGGCACCAGCCCACAGCAGCTCAGCACCCCTGATTTACGGAGGAGACTGACTGTGAGGGAGCGCCTTCTGAGGACAGGGCTCTTGGAGTGAGGGCTGGGGCTTGAGTGGGCATAGCTGCATTGGACGTGCTTGGAGTGACTCCGGCGGTCTCAACAGAGCCAGGAGCTAAGAGCAGCTGCTGCCCGAGCTACGGCCTGTGTGCACAAGACTTCCGGCGCCCCACCCACCGGGCCTCCACGGTGCCGCTGCCAGCGTGCAACTGGGCTTTCGGCGTCCCGCCCACTGGGAAACCGCAGCACCGCTGCCTGCTCACCAGCGTGCTACAGGGCTTTTGGCGCCCTGCCCGCGAGGCCGCCTTAGGGCCGCTGCCTGAGTGCAAGACCGGCTTTCGGCGCCCTACCCACCGGGCCGCTGCAGCACTGCTGCCTGCTCGCGAGTGCACATCTGGGCTTTTGGCATCCCGCCCACCGGGCCTCTGGGGCATTGCAGCCCACGCGGGCAACTGGGCTGCCGACCGGATAGCCGCGGTGTCATTGCCGGCGCACGGGACTGCGCGGCTGACCAGGGCCTCTGCCAAACCCCAGCCCATCCAAGTGCTGCCCTGCGGGCGTGCCTTACAGATACAATTGAAGGAGGGGCAGCCAGGGGAGGAGAGAAAGACCAGAGCTCCTGCGCCCCGCCTGCACTGAACCACCAGCCCCCTGCTGAAAGAGGAATCTGCTATTGTGTCTCAGGCCCGCCCTAGCTCCTACTCACATGCCCCCACCCCTGGCCACACCTTTACTACCCTGCTATCTAACAGCTAAGACAGCAACCTGAAGTGCCCCAGGACACAGAAGCTGTCTGCTTCCCCCAACCCTCTCCCAAAATCTCCTTCTCCC
>PVKE010007118.1:0-51821 GCA_004027555.1 Craseonycteris thonglongyai | reverse complement strand
GGGGGGGGGGGGGAGGGGGCACCAGATATATCGGGTTGGAGGGGGACCTGATTCTGGGAGGTGGGCACATAATGTGATGCATGGGTGATGTGATGTGGAGTTGTCCATTGGGAAACTGTCTGATTGTTACCAACCAATGTCACCCCATTAAATTTAACAATAAAATATAATAATATTAAAAGAAAAAAGAAGAAAAGAAAGGCTGACCTACACTGTATCACAGATATTCCTCCATTCTATGAATACAAGGCCATTTGGCACACGACTTGGTCTCAGGTGGGCCATTCCCTTGTGCCAACCGCCATCATGTTCTTGGATGAATCCATCTGCCAGGCCTGCTCAGCGTCTGCAGTTTACATCTTGCTCCTCAGAGAACCCACCTGGATTTCTTAGCCTACCTCCAGTAGCGTCCTATTTCTAAGAAAATCTACATCTTGACAATCCCAGGGCACTTCTCCATCAAATTCATTGCAGGCTGTAGGTCACAATGGTGATCCCAGAAGTCAGTGCTGCAAGCCCATTTTCCTGATAACATAACAATGCCCAAAGGGGTCTTTGCTGACAAACAGGGAAGCTAACTAGAGAAGGGGGCACTCTGATAGGAGGCCATGTTGTTTTGACTTCCCTAAAGGCTCAGTCTCCACCTCTACTTTATTTTGCAGCCCCCAGTAGCTGGAAGGCCTTTCTCTTTTGGGCTCCAGATAAACTCCTGGAGTGCAGCATCCCTGGACTGGAAGGGAGGCTAGAGATTGTCTGGTTAGGTGGTCCCTATCCTGTGAGCTGCTGGCAGTGTTTCCAGAAGTCTGGGCATGCTCTGTGAGAAAAGTGCACAGCAATCTAATCAGTTCTCAAATGAACATCCTAGAAAAATATCAGATTACCGGTACCTTTCTGGCAATGCGCCTTGATAAAGGTTCTGAGACTTCTGCTAGCCTACTGTTTACTAAGCTTTGACCTTAAAAACTGCCCATCCCCACCCTGGCACTCTTTCTTTCTTCCTAGCACATAACCCCTCACGCATAATAGGAACTCAAATATTTACCAGATATACACTTCATCAGGCCTAGCATTTCACATCCTACTAAACAGAATTGTGTGGAACACAGGTTTAAACCGTGTTGGTTCCAGAACCTTTCTTTTTGATGAATGAGAAAATTGAGGCTCAGAACAGTTGATTCACCTGCCCAAGATCACCTTAGTTCTTGGCTATTAAACTTGCTGTTTCCTTAAAGTCCTCAGGCTTGGAGGCCCCTGTCAGGGTACAGAGAGGCTCAGGCCCCAGTCCACATAGGGTTACTGGCCACCTCTCCTTTTGACCACCCTCTTCCCTCAAAATACTCCCACCACGGTTCCTATTACTTCTCTATGTTGCTAAATCTACAGGGACCTTTTCAGTGTTTATCCTACTTGTCATCTCTGAAGCACTTGACATTGAATGTCGTACATTTTACTAAATGCTGCTTTCTTTCCCCTTGGCTTTGGTGAAATCACCCTCTCCTCTTCTTAGGCTGTTTCCTCTTGGTTTGCCTTTTCTTTACCTCATCTCAACTTCTGGTATTCCACCAGCCCCCAAATTCTCTCCTAAGCGATCCTCCTTTCAATCTCCCTTCTCTTTTGATGATCTAACTTGTTTCCAAGGCTTCTATTTCCCATCTGCTTGTAAATGACTGCAACCCTAACCCCAATCCTGGTGAGCCTCTTCTCTTACATGTTCCCATGAGATGACCTCTCCACCATTCTTGGCCTCCTACACGTCAGCCACGCCTGCTGACCCTTCCATGTTCCCCAACTCACCATATACTAGGTATCCAAGTCCAAGAGATAGTCTCAAGTCCTGCCTCTCCCTCCCCCACTCCATCTAATGAAACCTAGACCTGTCAATCGTTCTTCCT
This sequence comes from Craseonycteris thonglongyai, assembly GCA_004027555.1. NCBI lineage: Eukaryota > Metazoa > Chordata > Mammalia > Chiroptera > Craseonycteridae > Craseonycteris > Craseonycteris thonglongyai. Next base: position 49,929 of record PVKE010007118.1, on the reverse strand, counting down.
TATCTCCCAACCAGGCTGTTTCCCTACCTTCCATTCCCATCATGTCTTCACTGGTTTCTGCAGCAGCTTCCTAGCTGGCCTCATCCCCTTCCAATATATCCTGCATGCTGCAGCTAGAATGTCCTTTCCAACTGCAAATCTTTAACACGTTTCAGTGCTGCCGAAGTTGCTCAGAGAATAAAGCCGAAACTCCAATCACGGCCTACCGTCCTAGTGACCCGACACTTTTCTGACTCCTCTCTTCACATCCTTCAAGTTCCAGCCACATTCTGCCCGATCTGCTCTTTCCCACTTTGGACCAGTGTGGGTACAGCCTCTCTCTCATGTGTCTGAAATGTCCTCTCCTCTCTTCTAAGGCCAGGCCTTCTAATCCTGGCTGGGAAGTTATTTCTCCTGGGAAGCATTTCTTGATCTCCCAAGGCATTGCCAACAGGCTGCCCTAGCACAATGCATTCACCTCTTCACTGAACGGTATTGCCAAGCCCTGTGAACTCACTCTCCTTTCTTCTCCGCTGTTAGCGGCAATGAAGGCAAAGACTAACTTGTCATTGTAACCTCAGTACCTGGCATGGTGACTAAACACAGTAGACCTACAATACATGTCTGAACATGAGTGAGGGAGGAAGCAGATGAGGCTTCCATGGGGGCAAAGCCAGAGGGGAAACTGTGCCAAGTTATGGGTGACACCAGCTCAAGGGAACAGCAGAGCTGTGATCTCAGCGAGGTGCCAGCATCAGTCATTCAGAGAGGAGAGGGCATACAAGTCACCAAAGCTGAAGCTGAAGCTGGAGCGTGGAGCCATGGTGGCTCCTGGGGCGAAGGCTGTCCTGGGAGACACCGGGTGCCTGTGGAGAGCTTGGAGCCTTCTCTGTTGCACTAGAAATAGTCAGCTCTGTTCAAAAGACCGAGATGTTCCCCCCATTTACCAAAGTCCTAGGGATGATGCAGGTGCTTCCTCGAGTGAAACGGGAGAGAATGAATTGTGTCTGGTAGGACTGCACACACTGCCCAACACTCTCTTCCCCCAGACCTGCCCTGTCCAGTCCAGTAGCCACTGTGGTTCCTGAGCGCTTGAGCCGGTCTACTTGGAATGGAGATATGCAGAAAGTGTGAAATATGAGGGCTGTCCAGAAAAAAATCCAACCATCAGTGCTTCCATTTCTCATAGTGCGTGGTTGGATACTTTCCAGGCAGCCCTCATACATACAAGATTTCCAAAGACTTTGTACAAAAAGAATGTAAAATATCTCAATAATTTTTTTACAAGGCTTATATATAAACCTGGTAATACTTGGGCATACTGGGTTAAATAAAATATATTACTAAAATTAATTTCACTTATTTCTTTCATTTTGAATTGTCACTACTAGAAAATTTGAAATTACATAGGAGGTCCCATCCATTTCTACTGGGCATTGTTGTCCTAGATCATTACTAAACCTTAGCTTATATATAATCCCATTTCAAATTTCAACATTAGTGTCCAAACAATGATTCCCAGATGCTGGGTTCTTTCACGTAAGTAAAATAAAATTTTAAAAATTATGGAGCACGTTGCTTGCAACATTTTCTTTTGTGAAAAGGAATATATAAAAATCCCATCATTTAGCATCATCATTGCTCATTTTAAGAAAGGGTGATTAGCCACTAGAAAAAGTATGCAACCTCAGAACAACTAAAAGTCCTTTAAATTGTAACCCTTAGCTTTAAGAAACTCTCCCTCATGGTCTCCCCACCCCCACCCCGCCCCAACTCCCTGGGTCAGATCAGCACTAATTCACCAGGGGGCATCTGAAAGTACAATTCAAGGGCTGTTCCGCTGAAGTGTGATGACCTGAGTCTGACCACTCTTGGCAGACAGCATGGATACTGAACCCAAAAGACAGGCCATCGCCACTTGGTTCTGGAACCAGCAGCCCCAACTCTGTTCTGGGTGCTGCTGAGGCTAAGTCGGGATGGGTTTTCCCATCTGTGGCCCCATGTGAACTCAGGCACTTCTGCTGCCCGTGCTTTCCCCTGCAATCTGGGCTCTCTCCTGACTCAGAGAATGCAGATGCCTCTGGCTGCACGAAGACCTCCTAGGAATGACCATTGCTCCGCTCTGCACCAGGGCCCTTCTGTTTGTCCAGACAACTAAATTTGGTCTTTGACGTTGACCAGCCCCTTCAAAGCGAGTGGGCTAGTGAAGCGGCAGTGCCTTCTGTCCAGGAAGGTCAGCTGCTCTTGGGAGGCTGCAAAGAAGACCTGTGCTAGGCGGTACCAAGTACCACTCAGATGGCTGCTGTGTGCATGGGTGTGTGCATGTGTGTGAACACATGCAGGGGAGAGTGTTCTCAAAAGGCCAAAGCAGAGTCTAGCTGGGACCCAAGTGTGGGGGTCGGCCAAGGCATAGTTCCTCAATATTTCCTGAAAAAGATTCCTCAGTGGCTGGGACGAGAGCGCCTTCAAGTCTTAGGCTAGCCCTGCCTGAATCACATTCCTCAGTGGGACTAATAGATAACATTTACTGAGCCCTTGTTCCGGCTCAGAGATTCTTCAGGAGCTTTCAGTCTGCACAGTAACGCTCTGAGGTAGGTACGGCGATGCTTCCTCTCTGGTTGAGGAGACTATGAGGCCAGTCGGTGAGCAGCAGACAGCGTGGGTCCAAATGCTGTGCCCTCACTCATTGCACGAGATTGCCCTTTGATGGGCATCCGACTCACTGGCTTGCAAACCTTCAACTCACATCGGCCTTTCTCTCTCTCTTTGGTCCTGAAGGCCACAGGCTGGGAGGTTCAGGAAAAGGTGGAAAATCCCAAATCAGGGCTGTCCCTTACGTGCTAAAGATGATGCTTCTCCTTGATATTCCCTGAGCTATTTCCTGATATTTTTCAGACCTTCCAGCTAAAGGATTAGAGAAGAGTCATTCCTTCCTTTTACCCTGCCTGAGCCTTCTGGTCCTGCCAACCCACTCCACTCACCTCCCTGATCCACAAGCTCCACACCCCTTTCGTCCAGCCACCCTGCATCCTAGATTGTTACTGTTATGCAATGTTGGGCCCAAGTCAGCTTCCTCTATTGCACTTCTCATGGGCTGCCTGAGATTGTACCCCTTTCTGCATAGCCATGCTGTCTTCTCTGTGGGCAGGGGTCACTTTTCGACTTATTTATGTTCTCTGGGCAAGATGCTCAACCAACTGGAGTCAATTTTCTCATCTCTAAAACTAGGATCACAGCAAAGTTGTTGGAAGACTTAACTGAGAGAACATATGTAAGGTGCCTACCACATGTCAGGGGAATAGTTTGATCAATAAATGTTGGCTGATTAAGGCCCTGGATTTATGTGCTACCACTGAGAATTCTTGTTGAGCAAAGGCAGTTTTAAATGTCCCGTGATTTAATTGTCTCCCTCTGTTCTGAGGATGCACTCCCATGACTGCTCTCCCAAGCCCTGATGTGTTCAGAAGATACTTTGGGAAGAAGTGCAGTGAGGTACTCTTTGAGTCCAGATGGTGGGGAAGATCTGAGTGTCAGGCACTATGCTAGGTTCTAGAGGGAGTCACAAAGAAGTCTACTCCCTGCCCCAAGTCACCCAAAGTTTCAGAGAGGAGAGGGAAATCCAACAAATGCTTATAACTTGGGGTAACAGGTGTGGCTGAGAGTTACTGAACTCAGCCTGAATAGGCAAGATATCTTCCTGGAGAGGAGGGCGATGCCCCCGTCCTCAAGTGGATTCCTGAAAGATGAAAGAGAGCCCTGCACAGAGAGAGTAGCAAAGAGGAGGAGGCAGGAAGGCAGCTGCGAGCCCAAGCCTGGCTGGGGTGCACATGCTAAAGGGGAGGGGTGCACTGACATCATTTAGGGTCTTAGATGCAGAGCGCCGTGTCTGCATTTGGAAAGCTCTCATGGAGGAGGTGTGGAGGGTGGATCAGGGCCAGAGCCAAGGAGGAGGGTGGCAGGAGGCTGCTGCATTCACCCAGGCAAGAGGGGACAGCCGCTGAGCATGATGGCAATGTGTGGGACCAAGAGACATCTAAGAGGCAGATGCAACCAAATCAGGCTGAAAGCTGAGTAGGACTCCAAGGCAAGGATTGGGGCTTAGGTCAATGAGTGAACAGCGGGGCCTGCCCTGAGACGAGGCAGGTGAGAGCCAAGGGGGTGCTTGCTATCTTGAGAGGGGGTCTAGGCAGGCTCAGTGGGGAAGGAATCAATGATGTATGATAAATCCAGAAGGAGAGACAGGAAGGAACTGGGAAGCGGGAGAACAATGTACTGATGTCTGCTCTGGCTAGCTTCAAGGTCACTGTGAGGGTCAGGTGAGGGCAGAAGGCGGAAGCTGTCTGGATATGGTGAGCTTCGATCAAATCTAAGGGCTTCCTCTTGTTGCATCAGGAATATCAATGATAATGACAAGGGGTATTTGCTGATCTTGCCTCCCTCTCGTTAGCCCAGCCCGAATGTGGGCAGCCTATGCAACGTCCCCCCGGATCCTTCAGCAGAGCCCTTCTACTGTCACCTCACACATTCTTCAGCTTTACAGCTGCCCTTGGGCCCTGATCGCACGGCTCCACCCCACTGTCTGTCACTGCAGCCAGCCTGCTTTCCACACCTTCTCCCACCCACAGCTGTCATCTCTGCTCTTTTCATCGCTTGTCAAATACACTTGGTTCTTCCTGGCCCCCGGCCCTTACTCACTCTCTGCGGGCCCAGGCTTCCAGCCTCCGTGTCTTAAAAGAACAGATTTCACCAGACCTGGCCTCGCAATAGCCTCACTGCTTATCTTACCTTCCAGTTTTTAAAGTAAATTGGACATTCAGGCAAGTTAAGCATTCAGTGTTGGGAGCAAAGACCAGGGCAGGAAGCTCTGCCCGTGTTCCCTCCAGCCCTGCCCCACCTTGTCGTTGGAGCATACCCCAACTCAGAGGTAGGGGACAGGGCACTCAACAGGGACCCCACAAAACTTCTTCACATCAGCCTTTTCCTCCTTCAGGGCTGTCACCCTCTCTGCTCCGCCTCTTGGACCGGCCGCTGAGCAGCCATAAAAAGAATCTACGTCTAATACTGACTACTCAGCCCCACAGTCACCTAGTGCTCACTAGGGGTTACAGAGTGTGCTCAGCATTTGACAAGGATTGTGGATTTGCTCACCCTCACAGCAACCCTGGTGCCATTATTATTTCCATGGAGCAGATGTGAAACTGAGGCTCAGGGAGTTTGAGTAACGCACCCAAGGACCAGCTAGTAACTAGCTGAGCTGCCTTATCTCAACGCTCACAGGGCTCAGTCTCCTATTAACCAGTCACCTTGTAGGGCCTCAGTTTCCTCCCCTATGAAACGGGACTCCCCAATAACTCCTTCATCCCACTGAGAATGTCATGTGAACGAGATGTGAGAGCTCTTTGTAAAGTCTCATAGAAATATAAGGTGCGATCCTTCTTTTCTGAGGATTTGCTGTGAGCGTCAACCTCTTACTCAGGAATTGCCCCAGGTGACCATGAGCCCCCTCCGGGCCCCCTAAGCCAGTTGTGCAGCCCTGCTTCTTCCTGGTATTAGAGGCCCGTGCAGCAATTCACATCACACCAATGGCTCTTTAAAGAACTGAGGGAAATGGCAATCGAACATGACAGTGTTCTGGGCTTTAAAGGGAAAATGTCCATAGAATTCCAACTCCTCATTCTAGGCTGAAAAATGTGGGCAGGTCACCAGTTTGCAGTCAAGTTGCCACCCACGTGATGTACTAACTCCAGGAGCAAACAGCTCTGCTGTTTTGTATGTAATAGTTCCTGGCACCTTTAGATAAATGCCAGGACCGTTTCACAACAGCTTACGTTTGTATCTTAAGCTGGGCAGGGGTCTGGTGACCTCCCTCGAGTGGAAGGCACAAGGGGATGGGGAAAACACAAGGAAGGGGCAAGGCAGCCATGAATAAGGACAGCTGTCACGGCTCTGCAGGTCGCCTATGCTTCTGGGAAAGAAAGTATGTGAGGGGAAACATTAATCCAGGGCGGTGGGGGCAGGGATGGGCTGCTGAGCTGGAGGGGTCGACCATCTGGAAACAGCCTCCAATCCAATCCCATTCCTAAGTCAGTGCCCGCACATCCTCCTTGGCAAAAGTACTGTCAACCAGCAGGCAGAGCGGGCAGTGACCTTACTAACCATCACGGAGCTGCTCGGCTCTTCTTATAGGTAGGAAAATGGGCACCAGGTTCCTGAAGGGTCAGGAAACAGCTTAGACAAGACGCAGGTCTTCTCACACTCAGTTCAAGGTTCCTCCATTTTCCCACGCTGCTGACATGCAGGACTAAACACCACAAAGAGTCAGAAGAAAAGCAGGTAACTGAGGACAGATGAAGAATCAGGTTTTCTGTTTGGTTCTTGGGCAAAGGGTACAGGAAGATGAGCAGAGAAGTGGCAAAGCATTTGACAGAGTAGTCCAATGACCCTATGAAAAGGTGTTCCACTTGACTGATGGGAACGAAAAGGTGAATTTAAACTATGTAAGATCCCACCACTCAGCCTCTAAAAAAGGCTACAGTGAAAAAGACAATAGCAAGTGACTACAGTAATAACAAGGATGTGGAGCAGCTGGAACCTCCTACACTGCTGGTGGGTGAAATCGGGTAAAATTACTTCCTTAGATGTTTGACAGGATCTGCAAGGGACACACCTCACAGACACACATATGCGTGGTCACCAAAAGACAAGGACAAGCTTAATCATAGGATCTCTAGTCATAAGAGCCCCACACTGGAAAAAGCCCAGTGAGCATTAATAGCGGAACAGATGGATGAATTGTAATATATTCACCCAAAGGAACACTATACAGCAATGAGAAGGAACACACCGTGTCTTGCAAAAGGTGGCAGGATTTCATACATCTAACTTTGAGGGAAGCCAGACACACAAGAGGATATATTGTGTAATACCATTTGTATGAAGTTCAACAGCAAGCAGTGCTAGTCTATGGTGTTTGAAGTCTGCACAGTGTAATTCATGGTGGGGAGTAGGGGCAGGGGCACAAGGGTGGCTTCCAGCAAACTGAGAGTTTTCTTGGCCTTGTTCGAGGTGATTGATGCAGGAACATGGAAATCTCTTTGGAAATCTCTTCAAGTTGTACATATATGAAGTGTGAACCTTTCTGCATGTATGTGATACTCTGATACAACAGTTCCTTAAGAAAAGATAAAGAGAGACTCTGGTCTTGGGGCATATCTTGGACTTGTAGCAATATTTCAAAAGCCACAAGACTAGAAGGCTCCAATACAGCCCATGAACTCGGCAAGAGCCACAGCCAGACTCAACAAAGCCTTCTCTTCCTCTAAGAACTTCAGCCATCCTAGAGCTGCCCATAGCACTTAAGAGAACACCCCACAGTGCAGAGCACAAATCTAGGGTCTCCTCCTCACCCTCTGCCTTCTTAAAAGTGCACCCCCCACCTTCAAACAATTAAAAAATAATTTAGAGGAGAGAGAAATGATACGATCTTCCCCTTGGAGTTATTAGCCCTGAGTGCATGGGCCAAGACTTATTTTCAAGACTAGCTGAAGTGAACTTTCTTCCCCTGGGGAGTAATCCGCAGGTGCGAAGGTACTGGTAGCACCCCGATTACCTGACTGGGGGATTTGGTCACTTGGGGAACCTAAGCTCTGTGAGAACAAGCATTTGGAGTGCTTGCTTACTGGTAGATCACTAATAGCCATATACTCGCTAGCTTTCAGAATGATTTTTTCATAGAATTTTTCATTCCAAATCAGTTTCCCATCCTGGGCGCTGAACACACTTCTCTATTTCCATATCTTTCCATGGCCTTCTCCCTCAGGCAATATGTAATAAAGGAGGCAAACCCAGGGACAAGGAAGGGAGATCTGTCTCCAGAACTAAGGCCATTCAGTACCTTTCAAGGGCACACAGGTTGTCCTTGGGTGGTGTTGCTTGGGGTCACTCCCAGGGGTTGCCATGGTGAGGAGGCAATGACAGGGTGAAGTGAAAGCATTACAATGTTTACTGAATTAACTCTAAGCTCCTTATCCTGAATTTAAAACTTTGCCACAACGTGACCCCAAGTTTCCCTTCTAGGATTACCCTCCCTACACCCCTCCCCTCCATCATCCCACACTCCAAAAACACTGGACCAAATCCTACAAAACACTGTGGCTTTCTACTTCCTGTCTGTAGTAAGGCTGCGCCCTCAACTGTGAATGCCCGCCTACCATTGGCTAAAATCCTACCTGTCTCCCTCAATTCCCGCCCAGATGCCATCTCCTTCAAAAAGCCTCTGCCCTCATCCACGTGCAAATTCCTTCTCCTCAGGCCAGCCTGATGCTGTTTTGTCTTTTATACAGGAAAGTTCCTAATTCCTGTGGTTTGTTCCATGGCCAAAGCAGAAATAGCTACACTCAAACCAAGGACAGGGCTGGAAACCGGTGCTTAAAAATCAAGGCATGAAGTCTGGCCATTAACCCCAGAATCGAGGACAGGGCCGCAGGGCAATCTACATTGGAGCATCAGGAATGAGTCACGTGTGCATCTCTCCCACTGGACCGTGAGCTCCTGGGGCGTGTGGACCAATTCCTAGCATAGAGCTTGGCATGTGGTTAGTGCTCAGAAAATGTGATGAGTGGCTGAAGGAACACATGAATGGGGAAAATGAAGGAATGAAGGAATGAGGTACACATTGCAATGTCAGAGTTCTGGAATTAACTAGGAAGCAAGGTATGAGAAACACTGTCTAAGGCAATCTGTCCAGATGGAGTCTCCGTACCACTTTTCTGGACTGGTCCCCTTTCAAAGACCGAGGAGCGGCCTCTTTGGGAAATGTGCCTGAAACTCACAGAGCAGCCAGTGGCGAGAGGGTGGCAGGCAAGGACCCAGGGCACCAGGACTAGAAGGAATCCTGGCCCAGAGGCACCTGCTCTCTCAGCCCCTGTGGTCTTTCTTCCCTTCCACCTGCTGAGGACCCATCCGAGGCTCCATAGGTGGCACTCCCGCAGCTGCCCAGGGCGGCAGACACAGTTACCCTGCAGAGCCACTTCCAGGATGTCCAGAGAGTCTGTCTGCTATGCCCTTCCAAAGCTTCCTGGGAGTCTGAGATGCTCTGGAGTGATGCACACCCAGACACTGTCAACAGGCTGGCAAATGCCTGCACTGAAAAGCGGTGCACAGGAGAGCCCAGGGTGTGGCGAACAGGGAGCCTGTTTGCCAAAGCGAAGTGTCTGTGATGGGTTCCCCTCCCCTCTCCGCCACCCTGATGTGGAATCACCAACTCTGTGCTGAGCTGGTAGAATCGCCTTGACTCTGAGGGACTGTGAATGTTTTTCAGGCTTAGCCGTTCAGGCCGTAAGGATTTTTATCCTATTACGGCTAAGTGCCAAGCACAAGGAAAGAAATGATGATGATCTTTGGCAGCCATTCCCACCGAGTAAATACAAGGAGGGAGAGATGGGAGCCAAGACTGGGCCACTGCCCCTTCATTTCCCAGGATGAAAAGCAGCAAAGGAAAAATGTCTTCCTGGTGAGATGTGTCAAAGTGTGCAATTTTCCCTCTAGGCAAGCGATGGGCATCCCACTGTCTGAGCCATTTAGCGCAGCACTGGACAAAGGCCGGGAAAACATGCTGAGGGGAACAATCAAACCCAGCAGGGCCAGGAGGAGGTGACCTGATGGGGCTTCCAGCTCCAAGTCCTTGCAGCCCACTGATCACGGGACCGGTCCTCCTGGCCACCAGCTCCCCTGCAATCAGAATAACCCCATAATAAGCACTGCTATGGAACCGTGAAAATATACATTTGCTTTATCAAAATATTTTCCCCTTCTTGAGTGGTTATGCCACCATTGAAGGGCTTCGTGACTGCCAGATGTTTTATGTGCTACTTGGATGATGGTAAATTCAGCTGTTGTCACCAAACTGTGGGGACAGCAGTTGGGAAAGGACAACTACAAAACAAGGACTCTTTGTAGGGCCAATCAATGTTTACAGATAGTACAAGGACCCTGGGAAATGTCAGACTCACTAGAGACCAGCGAGGTGCCGTGTCTCCCTTCCACTGAACATATCCCCTCTCCTTCATACAGGTGGCCACTACTTATCCATCCCTGTGACTCCACAGGACCTAGGCAGTGCCCTGATAGGAAAGCTTTCATCCGTGTTAACAGAAGTTTGGGCCTTCAGGGGAAAACTTAGGCTTAGGGTGCCCTGACACAAGCGTGGTCATTTTGTTCACACTGAGGCAGGTGGGAGAGCGGAGTGTACGCATATGTACGTGTGTATCTGGGAGGAGAAGACCATCCACAGGAGAATGAATTCATCTACAATTGTGTGGCATCTTACAGAATGATACAGCTTTGAGTACAACTATGGATGAGAACACAATTTACATTCCCTCCAGCAGTGTAAAGCCACAAGAGGAGCAGGAACATGCAGAAGGTCACTGCCAGTTACTCCACTCCTCTTACAGGCCAAACTCCGGGGCCAGGGCGCTGAGCTACAGCAGAGATGTGTCGAAGGCCCATGACAGCAGGTTTGAATCTCAAGACTGTGAAAATGTCAAATGTTATATGAAGAGTGGGTTGGGTGGGGGAAGGTTGTTAACCCCAAAGGGTTAAGGATAGGGGATCCATTGGAAACTGTGGACACTCACTTTTTAAACCAAGTTTGTCCAACCCACAGCTCATGGGCCATATACGGCCCAGGACGGCTTTGAACGTGGCCCAACACAAATTCATAAACTTTCTTAAAACATGAGACTTTTTTTGCAATTTGGTTTTTAGCTCATCAGCTATTGTTAGTGTTAGTGTATTTTATATGTGGCCCAAGACAATTCTTCTTCTAATGTGGCCCAGGGAAGCCAAAAGATTGGACACCCCTGTTCTAAACTATCCTGACATGGGCATCACTCACTGACCACCCCATGGACCCCATAAACCCTGGGAAAGTGGAGTTTGAAGCCTTCCCAGTCTTATCTTCTACTCCTTTCCTCAGTTACACCACCTTACAGGTAAACCCCGCTGCCCCAAAATACCTCCATGGACTCCGTGGGGCAAAGGACCAAGCCAGAAACGGTAGCTCTGTCCTCTTCCATGCAGGGAAATTACACCCTCAGCCTCTCTGGGGCTTCTTCTATCACATGGTGCCATGCCATGACTTGTTGTCAGGGGTTCCACACCACCAATGCACTAGGCTTTTCAATCAGCACGGTGATTGGGCAAAAACTTCCACAGCTTTCCTCTGTTCTCCCCATCCTCACCCCACCAGCTGCAGTTCTGTATTCCTGGGCAACTCACCCGGGCACCCGCCCTCTCAGCAGTGATTGTTCTAATGCTTCACTAATAGTTCTCTGTTTCAGGCACTGTCCAAATGCGTCCTATAAATCAGAATCCAATTACTGTGGTAAGAAAATTGGAAGCAAATTTAATAAGCTCAGACCCCTCCCACAGGCTGTTTCTTCACTCGGCTCTTTTCCGTAATGAGAAGTCTTTAAAGGAAAAAGCCTTTTTCCTTTAACTGGTCTTCAGATCCCTCATCTGAAATCCCTGAGGATGGAAGGATTACAGAAAGAGACTTCTTCTAGCTCCTCTTTTCCTCTTTGCATATAAGGCAAATGGGAGAAATGAGTCAACTTCTTTCTGGTCTTACTGTCCCTTTCATTTGTCCAAGAACATTTATTAAATTCCTATCACAGACCAGGTACTCTCGGGTAGATGCTGCCAAAGATAATTCCCATCATGCTTTGCAACCTTAGTTGCAAAGCATGATGGGAACACAAAGGTGACAGTGGGAGGGAAGCCTGTATCAATGGGGTTAGGTCCCACAAAGAAACCAAGAATCCAGTGTGGACCCATGGCCCTGAGTTCAGGAGTGGCCCCCCACTAGGAGCTTCTTGGTGAAGGTGATGTTGACTGCAGATGGATTCTGTGGTTGAAGGAGCTTGGAGAAAGAGGGGCAGGAAGAAATCAGAGAAGCCAAAAGTCTACACAGGGCCTGAAACAGAAGTCCTGTCACCTGTACAGAGGGCGAGTGCTGCAGCATGTAGGAAAGGGGTGGCCTTATTCCAGAGCCTTGACTTTCTACTCAAACCCCGATGGCTTTTGGCTGGACCAACCCACCCCGGGACTTCATTTGGTCCATCAAAATAAGTACAAGTGCAAGCTGATGCACTAGGGTTTTCAAACTTGAAAGGGCAGCAGAAATACTAGCAGTGCTTGTCACAACACAGGCTGCTGGTCTCCACCCCCAATGATTCTTTTTATTTATTAAAGATTTATTTGTTATTGTTTTTGACACACAGAGAGATACAGAGACAGAGAGAAGGGGGAGGGCCCAGAACAGTCTCCATAGTTGCACATCATCGGTTTTTCCACACAGTTTCACTCCACAGTTGGGTGCAGGGCTGCACAGGGCAGAAACTGGGCCGGGGTCTTACTCCGGTGAGAACCGAACTGGGGCCACTCCCCAGTTCAGCACATGGGTCTGCACGGGCTGGGGCCGGGATTCGATCCTCGATCCCCAGGGCCGCGAAGCGAGCTCTCAACCCACTGAGCCATCCCGGCTTCCCCACTAATGATTCTGATTCAGTAGTTCTGAAATGAAGTTAAGAATCTGCCTTTCTAGCAAGTTCCCAAGTGACGCCCATTGTTGCTGGGCTGCTGGTTTGTCACACCAACTTTGAGAACCATGGTTCTAAGCCCTTGCTGTTCAATGTGTGATCCATGCACCATGGCATCGGTGTTACCTAGAAGCTTGTCAGAAAGGCAGAACCTCAGGCCCCACCCTATTCCTGCTGAATCAGAGGTTAACAAGATCCTCAGATGATTTGTTTGCCAGTTTAAGTTTCAGAACTACTTACTTGTAACAGCTGTTCTTAAGCCCGGCTGCTTGTTAGAATCACTCAGGGAACTTAGAAAAGAGACCAGCTGGTTGGAGTCTGGGTATCAGCATTTTTAAAAAGCTCCCCAAGTGGTTCTCCTAGGAGTCCTGGACTGAGAACTACTGAGGTTCAAGTTCCTGCCTATACTCCACACCCATAGGAGCAGGATTGACTCCACCACTCCCGTTTCTCTAGCATTGAACTTAACATTGAAACCCACCTCTGTCCCCCTTTGCCTCACCAGCACTCCTGACAACTTAGGGATCTTCCTAATGCTCCTTCCCAATACCTGGGGTTTGGTTGTATCTCTTGCCTTGAGCATCTTCACACTTCTCAGGAGAGCCCGCCTCTTCTGTTCCAGGCCCTGCAGTGTCAGCCTGACCATAATGTCACCCTGTAATAGTAACTACCACAAAAATGTTTTGACTATTTACTATGGAGTAGGTAAGTACTTTACATATATTTTATTCAAATCTTATAAAACTTGCGCTAGGTAGGTATCATTATTGTATTCTTATCCCTATTTTTCAAAAGGAGAAATGGCAGTCCAGAACAGCTAGGCACTGGTGGGTCTGCAGCACATCCGGGACTGAGTACAGGGTGATCTGGTCCCAGAGTCTGTATCCTTAACCCCTGGGCATCTGCTTGATTCCGCTTCTCAGGGGACATGGGGCCTCATCTTGCCACTGGGGCTGATAACACATGTTGACATTTCATTCTTGAGAGCTCAGGTACCAAGTAGGGCTGGCTTTACAGTAGTGGTTGGCTCTCATTGCAATTTTGTCCCCAGGAGACATTTAGCAATGCCTGGAGACATCTTTGGTTGTCACAGTCTAGGGGTGCTATTGGCATCTAGTGAGTAGAAGCCAGAGATGCTGCTAAACAGCCTACAAGGCCCAGGACAGGTCCACAACAAAGCGTCATCCAGCCCATTGTCAGTCTCTGTCCAGAATCCCTGTGTACAGGACGCAGGTGGCCAGCCACCAAAGCGGGTGGGAGGGAGCTGGGGCGGGCCTGGCTTGGGAATGGGCCCCAGGGCCCTGCCGACAGTCAGGAAGCCCTGTGCACTGCAACATCAAGTCAGGATTCAGCAGAAAGGCAGGAATCCCAGAAGGATTAAGGGACTTAGCTGGTGACTTCAACCTCATGACACAGATTCCCCAAGAGGCAAGGGTTGGAAGCAGGAGACCCTGTAGACAGGAGCTCACCCTACAATTGTGGGGGCCCATTTGAGAAAAGAACACCAGGCTTTGCTAGCCTTCTCTGGAACTCTCATCACCACAAGAGTGATGTGGGCACAGGGTCAGCCCAACACCACACTCAGCCTGGAGATGGCTGATCCAATTGGGGGCCTCTCATGGTGCAGGCCTGGGGCTTTACACATAGTAGGGGCTCAATACCCAGCTGTGGTTGCCTGGTCCCATGGGCTTGCCCTCATTCCCAATTCCTGTCCTCTCCCCTTCCTGCTCTTTCAAGTTAGGATCCATAAATCTGAATTGCTCTAAGCAACACAATCTCAGCTCCCACAGGGCAAGGTTCATGCCCTGAGGCAGATCTAAGGCTGAGAACACGCTCCCTTTTTGTCTTCCCAAAGGCTGTCTGAATTCTGTCTCAATCCTCTCTTCCCTTCTTGTTATAACCCCAGCAAATCACACTTAACTGGACAGAAGGAACCCACAGAGTTAGCTGCAGAGCCCAAAACTGGACCAAGTAAACTTGGATGTTTGGGGACAGACTCAGGTCTTCATCCACGACCGTCACAATAGATGTCAAATTCTTCCAATTCCGCCTCTCAGATTATGGCACAGGGTGAATGCAGAAACTCATCTGCTCGTGGGGCCTGTGTATCAGCTGCCTGCTCAGTGAGTTTCCACAGCGTCCCTGCTGCAGGTGGGAGCACTCAGAGGCATCTCTCCGACAGCTGTCACTCAGGCACACCGGCTCCTTTCCTGGCCAGAAGGAGTCTCCTGGTGCCTCTGGAGGGTCTCAGCATCTGGACTCAGGACAGGGAGGCCCCATCAGGCTGAGACCCGAGGCTTCTCAGCTTTCTGTCTCCTCCCTCTTCCCTGTTCTCCTATATGTAATCGCGGGAAAACAAAATAACCTAATATTTAAACAAAATCCTATCAAACACTAAGGGCCAGAATCAGGGCGGGGGGATTTTAATAGGAATAATACAGGGCCCTGACTTTAAGTCACTTTCAGGCCAGCAGCAGGGAGGGTTCTGGGATAGCCAGGCCCCTGGGCCTCTGGTTGGTTGTAGGGGCTCCAGGCCCTGCCACTAAGGAAGAGTCTCAGGGGTGCCTCGAGGGGAGAGTTGAGTTTGCAGACTGTCAGAGTTAGAAAAAGCCATACATGTCATCCAGTTCATCCTCCTGGCTTTACACATGGGGAAACCAGGACTCCAGTCCTTTGCAGGATGATGGTGATTGACAAGGACTGGGTGTGTCCCTCCCTGGAATACATGCTAGATAAGTCAAGGTTTCAAGTTGTATAGCCTCGTTGGGGAAACTGAGTCTGCCAGCCTTCACGTCCTGTCAACTTCAACACCATCAGACTGACCAGCCTCTGATGGCCCTGCTCCTAAGCCCAGTGTCTGCATCCACAATGTGGTATCCACAGACCCAAACATATATAGAAATCTAAGAAGCTAACACCAGTCCTACAGCTTCTCCATTAAACATCACCGTGAAGCGCCTCAACCCCAAGCTGGCCAGTCTGCCACTGGGGGCGGGTGCAAAGGCAGTTTCCTGTAGCAGACTGGCAGCACGGCCTCAGGGCCACTGGGGCAGCTGGCTGCCCAGCTTGGAGACCTTGCCAGGAAGACAAGGGCTGGCAGGACTCTAGGAAGGGCCGGTCAGGGGGCCCCCATGCCTTCACACTTGGCTAGGAAACCCTTTTCCACATTTACACCAGGCCTGATCTCTGCAACCCAACCGAAGGTGTGGCCCGTCCCAGGGGATGGCAGGACGCAGGCTGTGGGATGGGCTGCTCCAGAGCAGACAGCAGACCCCATGGCAAGTGAAGAGGCCCCTCTGGCTTCTCCTCACCTGGCAACATGTGCCTGGGCCATCAGAGGAAGGACCTTTCCCAGCGACAGAAGACACCACCATCCTGACTTCCCAGGGTCCACCCATCCAGCCCTCCCCAAGCTTGAAATCCAGGCCAAGCCATGGGAACCTATGAGGGGAAAACAGGCCCCGCTGTAGGGTACTTAGTGCTCCATGATTTCCTGGCAAGTGTCACCTAGGGTGACCATGGGTGAGAGGGTCAAGGTGTCAGTGAGAGGCCTCCTACCCTCTCTGTGAGGTGTTAGGGGAGGCTCACAACAATGTGCAGCATAGACCATGTAAATTGCCACACCGTACACCCTCTAATATTCAGCTGGCAACAAATGATTTGCCCGCCCGAGCTCTTGGCACTGGATACTGAACACCTCAAACCTGCTATTGTCACGGCTGCAGGGAGGGGCAGGGAGTAACCCAGCAGAAGGAAGAAGTACCTCAAATGGCGAGTGTCTGGGATGGCCCGGTTGCTGGAGATCCGCTCGCTCTCCCGCTGGTTGAAAGCATACAGCTTATAGGGATCGTCACCCACGCGCCACTTTTTGGCATTCAGATACCGCCGCTCATCAAACTGGTCCCACAGGTCATCCCAGTCAGCATCCAAAGCCTGTGTGACATAAATGGGAGGTCTGTGAGAATGGCCCCTGGCCCTCCGCCAGACCCTCTGTCTGTCTGTCAGTGCTGAACTACAGACACCAGGCTTGGTCTGGCAAGGTTTAGTTAAAAGACGGGGCCAGAGGTAGGACATTCATAAAACCATCAGCAACAAAAATAACAAACAGAACAACGACAATAAAGATAGCTACCATTGACTGAGCGCTCTATACCGGATGCTGTGATAGGACTCACCTGGTCTCGTGTATCTCTCATAGTTCAATGAGATGGATAGTGCATGCATTCCCATCAGGCAGACAGACAGCCTCAGTAGGCTAAGTAACTGGCTCAGGTTCCCACAACTAGGGAGCAAATTCTAGTATCCCGACCCCAGAGGCCCCTTTTCCAAGGTAATCTGAGAACATGTGGACAAAACTACCAGCACAATAGCTGGCATATTACACATACACAATGACTGTTATTCCCTCCTTTGCCACAGGAAGACAGTGACGAGAGGTGGGTGATCCATCTATAATGGTGTACCACCCACCAGACAGATATCCTATGTGTTCCTTTCTTCCTCCAAACTAGGAATCTATGGTTATTTTTATTTATTTTTTATTATTAAATTTGTTGGTGGGAAGCTGGGATGGCTCAGTGGGTTAAGCACTCACTTTGCAGCCCAGGGGAACGAGGATTGAATCCCGGCCCCAGCCCAGGCAGACTCATATGCTGAACTGGGGAGTGCCCCCAGCTCGGTTCTCACCGGGGTGAGACCCTGGCCCAGCTCCTGCCCTGTGCAGCCCCGCACCCACCTGTGGAATAAAACTTTGTGGAAAAATGAATGATGTACAACTATGGAGACTGTTCTGGGCTCTCCCCATTCTCTCTATCTCTGTCTCTGAATCTCTTTCTCTCTGTCAAAAACAATAAAAATAAATCTTTAAATTTGTTGGGGTGACATTGGCTAGTAAAACTATATAATTAGATTGCAATTGTACTATTCAGTAATACATCATCTATGTGTTGCATTGTGTGCTCACCACCCAGAGTCAGTTCTCATTTCCATCACCACATTATGATTAGTTTTTAGGCAGCATCCATGAGGGAGCAAGTTATAACCCTGCGATACATAGCAACAGCATCATGGAAGGTATAAGCTGGTTGGATTAGGCATGACCTCCTTTCATCCTCCCCCAAACCCTCTGCATTGAGTCCAAATCAAGGTTTCACAAAGGTGACTGGTTTGTCTGAGGTCACCCAGGGGGACAGTGGCAACTCAAAGCAGAGCTCACTGTTCTAGGCCCTCCAGGGCATTCACACAGCAGAGGAGCTGAGAGGATTGACACAGGGAGGAGAGGCCCCCTGCCCTGCCCACACCAGTGCCACAGGCGCAGGAGCCTCTTCACACGGCCAGCCGGAGGCATGCGTGACGCTTCAGCCTCAGCAGCTGGCCGCTTCCCCAGGGGAGAGCCGGTCTCTATCCAACCACGCTCAGACCTTTCAGGTTCTGAGACACATGAACACTGTGTCTCTGGGAAGAAGCCCCTGACTGGGCTCTGACCTGGAACGTGAGGGCCCGGGGCTGGCACTCACAAGGATGAGATGCGTACTCAGGTGTTGCTGACCCTAGTCACTGTTCCAGGACTGCCCATCCCATCGCTGACCAGGACGCCCTTCAGCACTTGGGGATCCTAACAGGAAGGCCCAGGGTAGGCCTGCAGATAGCAGTGGAGGCGCTCAGCCCACAGACCGCGGGTAAGGGGGCCCTGCCCTTGCGCACACTTCCCTCAGGTACTGCCCCATCTTATCTCATAACTGATCTCTTTCTCTCTCTGTTATTTCCTTTTGAAACAGCATTCACCTGCTAATAGCACAAAATGAAGCTTTACAAACCAGTGATTTCTACCCAACAATTGCTTTTATTAATGTCGTGTGATACTGCTGCGACCCAGGGGGAACTTGGGTGGGGATGTGAACTTGCTGGCTTGCACTGTGTAGTGTCACAGCCTGACTGACAGCTGTCTGTCACCTGTGCTTGGAACATCACCCACCATTGGCTGCCCTGACCTCCCATTCTCCAGGGAAGGACCATGGGGCCCTAAACGGGCTTTTTTCCAATTTAATTCAAAACAATTCTCTAAATAAGCTATGCCCCCTACAGCAACCTTGTCCAACCTGTGGCCTGTGAGCTGTATGTAGCCCAGGATGGCTTTGAATGGGGCCCAACACAAATTTGTAAACTTTCTTAAAGCATTATAAGATTTTTTTAAATTTTTTTGGTTTTTAGCGCATCATTTATCATTAGTGTTAGAGTATTTTATGTGTGGCCCAAGACAATTCTTCCAGTGTGACCCAGGGAATCGAAAGGTTGGACACCCTGCCCTACAGGGTTCTGTACTACAGGGAGAGAGGCAGAGATGGGGGAGAGGGGAGGCCCCTGGCCAGGAGGGGGCAGCAGTGTTGCTGATAGGCAAGAAGACACCTCTGACCCCTCCCTCAGAGGGAAGTGGGAAGGGCTTCCTGGAAGGAGTGTCAAATAGATTAGAGCCTGAAGGATGAGTGGGGATTTTACTTTGCTTAAGGCGAGGTGAGGAGAGGACATAGGTGCAGAGTGAAAATCCACATACAAGGTAGGAGGGCTTGGAAGAGGAGAATCTGTTCAGGGAATGGCTAGCTCAGGAACTGGGAAGCTCGAGTGTGAACTGCAAAGATACCATGAGTGAAAGAAAATTCTGGAACACAACTGGGTCTGTATGAAGCAGGTCGGGGGAAAATGTACCCGGCTATCTGTGTAGGATGGAGGGAAGGGAGCTCACTATTGCAAGGAGGCCAACCAGGAGGAGACCTCAGTAATCTAACTTGGTGGGAAGGGCAGCCTGAACTAGGGCCCTGCTGGGGCCCAGATGGATGGTTCCAGCATCAGCAGGAGAAGCAGGTGGAGGGGCACGCACCCGTGGAGAGAGGGCAGGTAGCCAACCTCTTGGCCTCACCCTCTACTCTATTCCCACCAGACTGGGCCCACAGCCATGAGGGCACACAGCTGGGTGGTCTGCTCAGCCTGGCATTCACCATCCTAAGGGCAGGTAAGCATCTTTGCCAGGATCTGCCTCCTTGGAGATGATGCCATGAAAACTCAGTGGGATTCTGGTCCCTAGAGCACCTAAAGCCAGAGCAGCAGCTAGGCTGGCGACAGAAATCGTCAGAACAGTCAGTCTAGGACTGGGGTGGTGAACCTATGGCTCGCGTGCCCAAAGTGGCATACGGAACAATTATTTTGGCACGTGGAATTATTGTTTTTTGTTATAAAAACATCCTATGCCTCTTATAGACATAAAAATAATCGATACCTCTATCTCACTCAATGGGTTGGCACGCGAATCGAGCGAGTATACTCTGATTTCATAAACTTCGGCACTCAATCACCAAAAGGTTCGCCACCCCTGCTCTAGGACATCCTTAGAGGGGCTGCTCCCTCCGATGGCCACATGTACAGAACAGGTCTACACTTTTCGGCTGAGATCTACTGGCGGCAGGGAACGCTCTGCACAGGGAGCTTGGCTTCCTTGTCATGATATCTGCACGTGTTAAATAATGGTGAAGATGTGTTTAAAATAATAGTACTACCATTTGAATAACAATTCGAGTCCTCTGTTTTACAAAGCCGCTTCCACAACTGTCACAGAATCCGCATACCACCCCACTTGCACAGGAAGAAATTGGCTTAGAGAGATACAGTGGCTTGCCTAAGCGCCATAACTATAATAGCAAGCGAAGGGCCTGCTGATTGAATCCTTCCCAGAGCCTCCCAGGGCCACAGTCTGCTCTGTCTTCTCATGAACAGAAACAAGGGGCATCCCTCTGTTGAGAGTGAGTGGGCAGAGAAAGACCCTCTTGAGCAGTGGAGTCGAGGACATGCCCACAGGAAGGGCCAGCCACTCTTCCCTAGTTGCCCCCAGTTGGCTGGTAACGGGTCTCCCGGGATTTCTGAAGGGTCATTGATTCCCCTGGTACTCCCAGTACTAAGGCGCAGTTGGCTTCCTAGCTTTACAATTCGAGTCCTCATGTCCAGTCTCCGAGGGTCCAGAGTATAGCACGTGGTACTTATGTTTTCGATTGCTTGCTTCCTGGCTCCTGTGACCATCTGGGACAGCCTGTGAACACACACTTTCACCTTCCCAAACCTGCCTGGTACAGGAAGTGAGATACCGCTCAGAAACAAGAACACATACCGGTACCAGCCCCCACAAGGACCCCCACCCCAGGGCTGGGCCCAAGCCTGGATGGCCCTCACCTCCATCCACAGCCCCCACTTTATTTTCTAACCAGAATTTCTTCACTCTGGTGTAGGTGTGTTTTGTCAGCCACACACACCTGGCTAAGACTAGTGCTTAAATAATTTGGCACCTGAAAGGAAAGCTCAAAAGCACATCTGTTAAGTTGCTTACCATCTCTCCCCGCACCATGCTTCCACGAGAAATCTCGAATTTCCTTCCCTCCACCCTTTCCTGGCCCGCTTTCTCTCACGTTGGTTTCAAGCTGATATTTGGCTCAGGAACCAAGGGGATGAGACTTCCCTTCTGTTCAGTTTTGAAGCTGTCTCTATTTTCCACTAACATTTTTGTCCTCCTCCCTTCTTTCCCCAGCTTGGTACTACTAGTTCCCTCTTACCGTTCTAGTTACCTTCTTTTTCACTTTTTTAAAAAAAGATGTAGTTTTATTTTATTTTATTTTTTTTTAAAAGCAAACCATTTACTACCTACTATATACTTTTTATTGAAAGTATCTTGCATTCATAATGGATGCTTTCTGAGTTTAGCCACATTTTAATGTTAAAGGTTAAATTTTCTTTACATGCAAGTAGTGTAAAAACTTTTCCCTACATAGGACCACTGATTATGAAAAATGACATACCACAAGGGCTGTCATTTTTTAAGTGAAAAGCTAATGAACGGTCTAGTTATATTTGCCCCCAAACCACAAACCGAGTGAGTAGTAACTGAACCTCTAGCCAACATATTCAAAGCTAAGGGCATTAAAAATACAAAAACAAGTCCTCAGATCCAATTAAGGGAGCCTTGCTACATATGGGCTAACCAATACCAGTGGTACTCCTTTGACTCAAGCTGGAAGACATCCTAATAACCCCCACTCAGAACATTTACCTCAAGCAGCCTTTTTCCAGCTTCCAAACTCATGAATAAAGATAATACGTTAATTCTATTTCAGAAAACTTTTGTAAGTTGCTTTATTTACAATGCCAACTTTTAAAGGTCACTAAACTGAAGTTAACTGGACAATAAACTAGGCAGAAATTGCTTTACAAAAAGAGGGAAAACCCAAAATGCCACTTTCTATAGAGAACCCACAGTTCAGTTTTATTCAGAGCAAAGGAAAAAGAAACTTTTGATCATACCATGAGACAGAGACACTCAGCCATAGGTTTGGAGTCTGTACCCAACTACACATGCAATTAGGACAATATTCTGCTAATACAATTGATTTGCTGCTGCATTTTGTCTACTGTTTGTCTAATATTAATTATAAACAGAGCAGTGCAACTAGTATTTGGAACAATCCTTACAGTGTTACAGTGTCAGGCACAACATTTCACTTCTCTTCACACCATTGGTTCTCTTTGCGTACCTGGGCTTCCTCTTCTTCAGTAAAGTCATTTTTGATATTGAAGGTCTTGCGAATCTCCTCTGGAGTTTTCCCCTTGATCATATTGGCAACAGTCTTGCAAGCAAACCTTTGATGTCTAAGTAGTTTGCAGCCAGAATAAGTTCAAAAAGTGTTCCTTGGTCAACTTTCAGGAATTCTTGGTCCCAAACAGGGATATCATCTGTTCGCTTTTCTTTGTTCTCATCATCCTCAGGAGGAGGAGGGTCATCCTTGTGGTGGGTGCACCACTGAATAACCTTTTTTAATATCGCTGCATTAACATTTGGTAGAGGAACTGGGTCATCATCACCTTCATCATCCATTCCCAAATCTTCCAACATGATCTTGATAGTCACAGATTGTTTGGCAATTTCAACATCAACTTCAAATATCTCTCCATCAGAACTCTGCAACTTAATTGAAGGCATGGTGCTCGGTCTCAAGAAGTCAGAGGGCCGAAGGCTGACGAGAGCAGGCGGCGTGAGCAGACACAAGACGAAAAAGGTAGAGAAGAAGGCCATTCGATGTAGTTTTATTGTTTTTGACAGAGAGAGAGACAGACAGACTGACAGACAGAGAGAAGGGGGAGGGCCGAGAGCAATCTCCATAGTTCCACGTCATTAGTTTTCAACATAGTTTCATTCCACAGGTGGGTACAGAGCTGCGCAGAGTGGGATCCGGGCCGGGGGCCTCCTGCATAGGAGGCACCCACCAGCAAGCTGGGGGCCTCCTACATGGGAAACACGCCCTGGGGCAGGAGCTGAACCAGGAGCCTTCCACATAGGAGGCGAATGGGGGCACATACCAATGAGGAAACTGAGGCATGGGAAGATAAATGGTCTGCCCAAGTTCACACAACTGAGAAGTGTCTGTCTCAAAGCCAGTTTCAAACCCAGCTGTGCGGCACTGGAGCTCGCCCCCACACGCGCCCACAGCCTGTGGCTTCCAAGCACCTCTCCAAGTGTCCCTGTTTTCCACATGCGTGGGTTTCTGCTTCTAGCACCGGGGTAGACCAGATACTCTGGGAACTCATGCTAAACTACTAGATCCTGCAATCAAGGACAACAAACATGTGTTGTTAATTTGTGGGTTTTCTCGAAGGAAACTCTTCAATATGAGAGGAGGGCTATAGCCAGGGGAAAATACAGGGTGCTGATACCA
This sequence comes from Craseonycteris thonglongyai, assembly GCA_004027555.1. Lineage (NCBI taxonomy): Eukaryota > Metazoa > Chordata > Mammalia > Chiroptera > Craseonycteridae > Craseonycteris > Craseonycteris thonglongyai. The sequence continues at coordinate 26,603 of PVKE010007118.1, read as the reverse complement.
GAGCTGGGGTAGCTGAACAGTAAGTAAAGACAGGTGAGGCTGCCCTGAGGGGAAAGGCCATGAAGAAAGGTGGAGAACCTGAACCCGGGTCTTCCACAATTAAGCCAAGAAGGCAAACAAAACGGTCCCAGATCAACTGTATCCAGGGCTCCCAGAGGGAGTAAGTGAAAGGCCTACCTGAAGGAACACTTCTCCACCTGAGCCCCCCAGGATCCCTACAAAGCTCCTCAAAAGATGAAAAAAGGATCAGACATACAAGGAAATAAGTCCCTATAAGGGACAGTCAGTGGAAACCAGAAACAACAGATGTAGATCCTTCAAGGACTTTAGATACAGGAATTACAGACACAAAATAACGTATAACTACAAACAAAATGGTTAAAAAATGGGGTGGAAAATTAACAAAGAACAAGTTCTTTGAAAAAGAGCCAAGCATAACTTTTAGAGAAAAAAAAAAAAAAAAGGTCTAATAGTGTTTGAAAGTTAATACCAAATCAGCCTAACAGAAATGTGTCAAGTCTGCCATGCATTTCACTGGACTTTCTCGTTTGGATTACCACTAGGAAGGAGGCAGGCCAGTTATATCATTCCCATTTCACAGTTGAGCAAACTGAGGCTCAAGGAAGCCAAGGAGCAAGTTGGCGATCATAAAGAGAGGGAGTTTGCAAACTGAGACTCTAACCTAGGACTTTCGCCTTCAAAGCGTGTATTCCTTCGACATCTCCACATCATTTTTCCCCCTTGCTGGGCAGTCACAAGAATGTAAAAGTATCTGCTCATCCCTGTACTGTTCTATTTGCCACCCAGCTGGAGAGTGACTTGTTTTTCCCAGGGCCAGTCAAAAGAGTGACGAGGACAGCATATGCCTCATCACACTAACACTGCTCTCTAAGTCCGCCCTTGATTGAATGGTCTGGGAAAGGAATGGGCGCTGCTAACAGATTCCCACAGCATGCAAGACCAACTCAAAAAAGAAGGGGCAAGCCATCCCTTCACTCACCGGGGCTCATGACAAAGGGAAGAGCTGGAAAATCCTTCTCCCTCATCTGGGGACAGCACACATCAATTATGGATTATTAGATAAGATCTTCATTTTAATATTTCCACCATGTATTATCACCTCTTCCTCTCAATGGAATTCTGTCTTGGGAGTTATTTAGCTGATGTGCAGAAATGTAAATTTAATTTATTATGATCTAACTCACTTTAGAAGCCAAATTACCCTGCACGGGAGAAGGATCAAGTCAATATCCCTCTTGGCTTTCTATTTATCTTCCGCAGGGTTTTCTCTCCATCTCCTTAGCATTCATTTTATCTCGGGTGCTGATAATAAATTTAAATCTCCCTCAGAATTAGGCAATTGCTCCTTCATTGCTGTAGTTTAATGGTTAGTATTAATTATATGAAAGTCACTCCTTAAAGACGTTGATAGATGGAATGAACATATAATAGATGGGGATAGGGCTATTTCTTGGGCCAAATGAAGTAGCATATATCAGCAGGGCTGAGTTTACTCTTCTATTCTACCTCCTTTGTCTCTTTTCCCCAGTTTCCTACCACAAAACCAGGTGCCCAGAAAATGGGTGTCCTGAGAGCAGCTCGCTACGGTTTCTCTGAGCCCTGGAAGGTCTAACTGTCTGAAAGTCGCATCTAGGGACCTCTAGGGTGCTGGCTCCCTTTCTCCATCTGGTTTCAGTCTCATTTAATCTCTGACACCAAGAGCCACCACTGCCTTGCTCTCTCCTCCCCGCCACTGCTCTGATATACACGCTCACCACCTATATGCCAACTGCACACTGCACGCAAACACAGCTTTGGGGGTGGGAGGAGTCCTTCAAGTTTCTGGACGAAGAATAGTTCTGATAATTATAATTGCCTGAAAACTCCACTGTGAAATATAATGTGATTAACAGAATGGACTGGAGCCTAGCTTTTGTTTCTGGAATAGAAATAAAGAAACTCACACCATTTGGACCCTCTATGGAGATTAAGTTGCTTACTAATCAGCATGAGAGGAAGGTGCCAGGGAAGACGGCTGGCTCCGTGGCACGTGCCAGGTGCGTGAGCACTGATGCTGATGTGTCTGCTCCCTCCCTACCTAACATGCTATGCATCCCACCACCAAAGGCTAAACCCAGAGCTGCCTTATGGAGAAGACCTCTCAACTGGTTCACCGCGTGCTTGAAGAACACCTCCTAGTGGCTGGTGGGCATGAGGACTGAGAGAGAGCGGGCCCCACCCCACCACTTATTTCTGCACTCTCTTCCTGCTCTGTGTCCCAACAATGGAGCTGATCATTGGACCATGGGAAGCCTCTGTCCCTTTCAACTCTGGAACGCAGGCAGCAAGAGATCAAGAAGGAAGGGAGCCTGGGACCCAAGGTGGTCTGCATGATGGCACCGGAGGGTGTATTTGCTCATAACCAGGAGGCTGACACTGGAGGACAACATGCACTGACAGAGGAAACCAGTGTCTGGGAGAGGCCCAAGGGGGACGGGACTTAGGAAGAAAAGAACTAGACGTGGGCTCAGGATGGGGGGTGGCCTCTAGCTCAGCACTGAAATACCCCATCTTACTGTGGGCAGCTGAGCCGCCTTGGGTGCAAGGTCACCTCACCAGACGGAGGGCAGATCTGCAAGGCTGATGCTGTGGCATCTCCCAGGGCAGGGCCTCGAGAGAAGGGGAGGCCAACTCTTTCTTGTGGTGGCCTAATAATGTGGCCAGATTGGCCAGAGCAGGACGGACATGGGATCGATCATGTCAGAGCCTCATCCCACTAGGAGCCACTTCTAGAAGGAGGAAAAAACAACACACTAAGTGACAGAAGCGGTTTCCCTCCAGAAGTCAGCCTCCTCTCTGCTCTTTCGCTTCTCTGGGGCCGGGAAATGTCTTCAGGTAACATCAGAAAGCTCTTTAGCCTCAAGAAATAGCTATGGAGGTAAGCAATTTCCAAGGGGTCCTACTGAGCCAGGATAACTAGCCAGGGTCACAAATGAACATGCCTTCAGGGTCACTGGAAATGGAAATGTCAGCCCTCGCTTACAGGTACTGCACAATAACTGCCTTGTTACACTGCTTTAACCCTCCCTTTGGGGAAAACAAAATATGCCCATCGACCCATTTGGAATATATGGGCCACCAAACTGTGATCCCAGGGACAGTGATGGAATAAAAGGACAAGGGGAAAGAAAAAGGAGGGGGAAATGAAACCAAAGGAAAAGTGCTCATACGTGTTATGCTTTTGTGACTCTTTTCTCCTTCAAGGGCTCCCTTGTACATTTCAACTCAATTTCACCTGGAAGAAATGCAATCACAAGAGTGTCCTGGTCTGGGAAGGTGAACAGGCAGAGAAGGGGAAGTACAACACTAAGATAGTCTGTAACTCTTCTCAACGGTCCGCTGAAGCCATAAGAGAATAGGAGTTGGGAAAGCCAGTCCCAAGCCTGGCTCTGCTCCATACGTCCCTTCAACCTCTTGTGGTCGTTTCTTCCTCCATCCCAAGCACAATACTAATCTTCACCCCTCACAATTTTACAGAACTAGGTCTCAGAAATGAGATAAGACATGAAAAAGTGCTTGGCAAAGCATAATGCATGTGTACCATATTATTACCATCAGCACTACTGTGGTTACCATTATTTCTTCTGGGGACTAAATGCTAATGGAGAGAAAATGCGATTTACAGTTAGCCAATTTATGTTTAGCTTATTCCTTCCTGGGGTAGAAACAGTGTCTCTGGCAGCATCTATAGGTGACTGGATACATCACCTTCCTGTCCGGCTGCAATGAAAGCAATAGGTCATTATCAATGCCCAGGGTTCCTGGCATTTGGCAGGGCTTTTTGATCCAAAAGCCCTGCTCAAACATGGGTGTGAGCATAGTGCCACACAAATGCTAAGACATAAGGTTGTCACCAGCTTAAAAGGCTAGAAATTGAGTTTGGCAGGACCTCTGTGCTAACCTTTTTTTTTTGCATGTGGAGGCGGGGCCAGAAGCTGTGCAGGGTGATTCTGGGGAGAGACCTGGGGGTCTTAGAAATGGGGTCAGAAGCCTGAACCTACTTGAGACCCAAGTCTCCCATCTGGCCAAGGAGCCTGGACGTCAGGGCTCCCTGCCCCATGCTGGACTCTCTCCTCCACCTTCACATCAGCCCCAGAGATCTTCTCTATGTCTCCGGGGCTTGGCTTATAAGTCTGGCATGGCCATTCCTGCAGCCAGACTCACAAGAAATGTGTTTGGTAATGTCTGCATCTTGCCCAAATCTCCCTCCAGGTTCTTCTCAGGCAAAGATGACCGTGGAGAAACCAAGACGGAGGTGGCTATGGGAAGCCCAGGGAAAGGACTGATGTGAAAAGGTGATCGATCCTCATACTGGACACAATCACACGGAACAACAACCGCAGCTGACAGTTTTGTAGTGTTTACTACCTGCCAGGCTCTGTCCTAAAATGTCACTCATTGAATACTGTGAACAAACTTGAAGCAGGGGCTATGATGAACCCTACGTTACTGAAGGAAAAAACTAAGGTTTGTGGAGCTAAAGGGACTCAGCAAGGTCACACAACTAGTAAACCCAGGAAGGGGACTCCCTCACGCCCTTAAACAGGACCTGCAATGGCAAAGGGTCATTGGTAGAATGAGGTTTGCAAACCCAGCAGCTTCCTAGAGAAAAACAAAGGAAGGAGGAGGCACAAGGGTGCTCAGTCACATGCTTCCCGCTAATCCCAGAAACACCGCCCCTAATCCACACACAACCAGAGGTGCTACCCTGCAATCTTGATACAAATAGTGTTTCAGAGTCAGGCATCTCCTGAGTCCTGTCATTCATTCCTGAAGGTGACATTAGTATAAAGACTCAAGCTCTCATTTGGGGAGAATTTGTCCCTCTTGCTCCATGCTTCCGAGGTACAGGTGAGATCCCTCCAGACACTGTGTGCAGCCAGGGCCCAGAGCTTCATGTGTTTTCTATCCGTTTCTTAAATAAGGCGACATCCAGGTACCCTCCAGCTCCCTCAAAACTAGGTCAGTTGCTGAATGCATAGGAGTGGGGTGGGAGCGAATGACTTTGAAATGACTTTACCTCACAGGACTCCACAGGGGCCGCTGGCTGGCTTTTAATGAAAGGGACTCGTTTCATGTCAAAAGCAGTACCTGGGTGCCATGCCTGCTAGATCTGGGTGGGGGTGGGATGCCCTCCTCAGGCGAGAGCAAATTAAGTGCTGCAGGCGACACAGCAAGGGGTCATGGCAGTGAGCCGAAAAAGTGGGAGAAATCCTTATGAGCCTGTCCTAAGTACTGACCATCTTCACAACACAGCTGAAACCTATTCCAGGCTGTCTAGCATGAGCTATGAAATAAGCGTTTACAATGCAGTTGTTATGTAAACAAGACCTACAGGGGGTGTTTCCTCCACCTTAGGAACTTCCAATAAATGTGCCCCAAGTGAAGTGCTTGTCACCAACAGTTCTTGTCTGTTCATTAAGCACCCAGAACATGATCCCCTGTGCAAGTTAATCCTGAACGGTTATAGGGTGCTAGGGGGATATTTCAAGCATCTCCTGCACTCTAATTCAATTTCCTTTAATCCACAGTGACCTTCTTTTTGCTTCTTCAGAATCAGGCGTACTCTCACTTTCATCACACCCGGGACGACATAGCAATGCAGATTTGCAATTCAGATACATTGGGAAGAGATTAATCACTTTGCCAGAGCTGTTTTGGTTTATGTTTTACCTCATAGGAACATTCACTACAAGATTGCTTTAAGTACTCCATTTCCTTAGTACATTACAATGAGATTCTGGTGACAAAGAAAATTCAGTATCAACTTTTCTAGAGCTCTGTGCTGGGAAATGAGGGGGAAACGATCAAAGGCTCTCCTGCCCCATGCCGCTCACCTGCATCCTCACCCTGGACTCACAGGAGAAATCCTGCAGCAGGACATCATCTTCCCGGGATATGTCCTGCTGTGGGAATGACCGCTATGTCACAGGTTCAATCTCTTCCCAAAAGGAGGGAGTCAAAGCCAATGGCAGGAAGCTGCCCCTCAGATTTTTCAATGCCATTCTCTTTCTTCAATCTCCCAAGGACCAGATTCTCTCGGAGGGACTTCTACCCTCAGGACCTTGGACCTGCCTGGGTGTGGCACCCTCTCATGTCATTCACTAAGTAGCTTGGTGCAGGGCTCCGCCGGCCTGGTCGTCTTTGGCCCCGTCAAAGAGCTTCTCCCTGCACATTAAACATAAAGGCTTTCCAGGCAGCAAAGACAACAGAACCTTCTGGTCTGTCTCTGAAAGTGAGACCAGAGAGGCAGCTGAGGGGGTGCAAGGGGCATGTGTAGAGAAAGTGGGTCATTAGTGGTAAAGACTACAATTTTCAAGTGGTTGTTAATGCTTTGTTTATATGGATTTCTCCAAATGTGACATTTTAATGGCATCATAATTGTGTGATTACAGTGCAGTCGACAGGGACTCTGACGACCTGCTGGGGAAAGCGGCTTCCTGCAGGGGCAGCCACCGAGACTGTCTCGGTCCTGCTCAGGCCAGGACGCCTGACAGGCATGAGAAGTGGCTCTCCAAAGGGCCCTAGACAGGAGCCATCGGTGGCCAAGAAACTACATGCAGTCTAGGCCAGGGCCGTCTAACCTTTTGGCTTCCCTGGGCCACAATGGGAGAAAAGTAATCATCTTGGGCTATACATTAAATACACTGACTCTAATGATAGCTAATGGGCTTAAAAAAAAATTGCAAACAAATCTCATATTGTTAAGGAAGTTTACAAATTTGTGTTGGGCCACATTCAGAGCCATCTGGGCCGTACCACGGGTCGCAGGTTCGGCAAGCTTGGTCTCAGCCTTGGACAAAAATCAATGCTTGGGGCTGCAAAAGGGGAGATGACGGTACTTACACCTGACCCTGGACGCCCACAGATAACAACTGTACTTGTCATGAACTTCTCTCACTTTATGCCTGTGTGCATTCACTCACTTATTCATTTATCCCTTGAGTTCTTATTGTAACCTGCAGGAAAAGGCCAATCTCAGAACTAAGAGAACAAAGTCAGAAGGAGAAACTATCAAGGAAAAGAACCTTAAATTGATGGGCACCTACTTAGTGCCCAGCACTGAGCTGATTTGGTGCATTTGCCCTACCATGTGCTCCCTGTCTTGGCTTCCAGAAGGCCTCTCCCTTGAAACTGCTCCTGAATTGATGCCTGGACCTTCCTCTCTTCTCATGACATGCTCACAACAGGGGACTTCCATTCCTGTGTCTTCAAAGCCTCTACAGGTCTAGCTTGGATCTCTTTTCTGGGCCCCACGGCTATATTAGACACATTCCTACTTGACGTGCCCACTTGGGTGCCTCCCACATCTCTCACCCCAAGTAGGTTCCAAATGGGACTTGTGACCTTCCCTTCACAACAGCGCCTCCTTCAGTCTTTCCTACGTGAGGAAATGGTATCGCCGTCCATGTAGTCACTCAACCAGGAACCTGAGAGTCATCCTTGACACACCTTTCTCTCTCACCCGCATCTTTACCTGAGCCCCACACACATGTGGATCCCATCAGCACATCCTGTTGGGTCTACCTGCAACATGTGCCTCCATCCACCTATCCACCCCCATTTCTATAAACATGTCCAACCACCTGTGACCCTTCTGTTCCACTGACTGTGATAGGCCTCAACTCCATATTACACTACTACTCTTGGCCCCAACCATCCAGTGTCCAGAGTCACCCTCTTAAAAGGGCATGTGATCCTCTCTCCCTCCCATTCTGGATCAAACACCCTGCAGTGGCTCCCACTGTTCTCAGGGTACCATCCTCACTCTGTACCATGACCCTCCAGGCCCTGTGCGGTCTCCTGGCTCACCCTCCTCTTCCCTCCCTGTTGCTCATTCCACTCCAGCCACACCGGCCTCTTTCCAACTGGTGAAACAAGGCAAGCTCTTTCCCACCTGTTACAAGCTGAATTGTGTCCCCACCTCCCAAGATTCATTTCCTGAAGTCTCCACTACCTCAAAACATAACTGTATGTAAAGATAGGGCTTCTAAAGAAGTGTGTACTAAAGGTTAAATGAGGTCGGATGGGTGGGCCCTAATCCACGTGACTGTATTTGGAGATAGAAACCTTAAAGAGGTGGTGAAGTTAAAGTGAGGCCATCAGGGTTGAGCTCTAACCTCATCTGACTGGTTTCCATATAAAAAGACACACAGGGTTCCCGTGCACAGAGAAAAGGCCATGGGAGAGCCCCGAGAGAAGGGGGCAGTCTACAAGCCCGGGAGATTTGGACATGACTATTCCCGTGTCATATCTAAGCAGAGGCAAGGGAAGGAGAAAGGCAGCCATCGAGGAAGTGGCAGGACTGGGAGTGGACCCAGGACCGTCTGCCTGGAGGACTTGCAGTGGCCCCGTCTGCCCAGAGAAGACAAGGCCAGCAAGAGCTGAGCCTGTCAGAGGACATTCCAGGAGGAGGCTCGTCTTGACTTGGGCCTTAGTATGGACCAGACTGAGACTGGAGTGCAACACGGATGGACGGAGGGAAGGATGGGTAGAGTGGGTGCCCAGGAGAGCTGAGTTTGCCACCTCTCTCCTCCGGTGACTGTCTCTGTGACCTTGGACATGTGATTTAACCTCTCCCTCTCAACTGAGAGTGCCCATAGCTGCCTGTCCTATGAAATCACAGTACTGTTTTATGAACCAACATAAGTGATGCACCGAGCACTGTGCAAACTAAGCACTCAATAAACAGCAGGACACGTTTATTTGTAAGGGAAGACAACACTGTGTGTATACAAGGCAGGAGGTGATCTCACCAGTGAGGCCGCAAGGAGTCCTGGAAGCTGTCAGGTGATCTGGCTTTCAGATCTGCCTCTCCTACACCTTGTATCCTGCTAAAAGCGAGCATAAATCACTTCCGCTCGCTCGGTCTGTGGTTAGCTTCCCCACCTAACAAATATAGGAGCCAGAGAGAGCAAGAATTCTTAACTATTTTGAGGAGACATGGCCTCCTTTGAAATGTGATAGAAGACAGGGCCCTTACTCCCAGAGAAATGTCCTTGTAGAAACAGATGCAAATTTCTACTTATAGCACCGAGGACCCAGTGCCACCCTGGAGCCCCAGGAGGTACCTGGCTGTCAAGGCCGGTAAAGAGGAACTGAAAAGGTGAGTTCACATAGGCACACCTGCCTGGAGGGGAGGAAATGAATGATGTCCTTCCTCCCCTCCCAGCTACGCTTCCCAGGGGCAAAGCTGCCCATCCCATGCTGAGCACAGTAATGAGGCATACTATGCAGAGTTACCCCATACTTGGTCCCTGCTCTGTGTTGTGCTGAATAAAAGACAACAAGCTAGAGAGACATTATCCAGAGGTACAGTCCCCAGCACTAGCCCCCAAAGGATCTCCAGAGGTCCTGAGGGAACAGAACTGAGGGGTACAGCTGCGCGCTCTTCAGCTACTGCCCAGAAGCTGAGGGTGTTTAAAATGGGGCAGGAATAAAGACGGGTGGGGGGTGATGGCCTGTTTCAGGAACCTCTCTACTCCTTGGTGCCCCAGCTCCAAGCACAAAAGCTATTTCCTGAGCCCCTTTGCAGAGCTGACCAACAGATATGGTCCAGGAATTTAAGTCTTTAGATCCGTGTTTAGTTTTTTCACACTGCTGCTAAAGTGACATTTCTAAAACATAGTTGAATCTCACCATCAAAATAAAGCACATGGCCTGCAAGTCCTTCGCTGGACTTCTAGCTTCATCTAGCTCAATGCTGGTCCCCACACACTGGTATTCTTACATTAAGCTGCCGCCACTAGTACTCGAAATAAGTTGAGAAAATCTGTTCCCTGCAAACTAAAAGTGTCTCCCTCTCTTACATTATGGTACTTACTATAATTGCCTGCTTACTGGGCCTTTTCCTCTAAATGACATATGCCTTAGAGGTAGGAGCATGGGTTTTCTCTCTGCCTCCCTGTGTGTAATCGAGAGACTGGATATCCCCAGGAAGACCCCACCAGGCCACGTCCCTTTTTCAACCCTTACCCTGACCAAGGCTCTCAGGCTGCAGAAAAGGAGACAGAACACAGAACTCTCAGCCCTCAAACAACACCATGTGGAGGAAATGAACAGGCTCAGACAGACATGCAGGGGGGAAAGTCAGGAGGTGACTGTCTCTAAATCAGCATCAGGAGGTCAGGAAAGGTGAAAAGAACTGAATGGCAATGATGCAAGTATGTCCTGGGGGGGGGGGAGTGAAGAAATAGAGCAGAGCATGAAAGAAATGATTAAAAGTACCACTGCACACACGCATAAAACAAAAACCTCAGTCTAGAAGAAAACATAAACTAAGGAACAGAAGGAAATTACCCAAACATGCTTCGTGTTATAGAACAATTTAAGCACATGAATGTAGTAAAATAAGAGCTAAACGACAAGATGACGAGATGATAAAGCAAGGAAGTGAAATAAAGGGTTATAAAACTGAGAACCACAAAACACTTTTGCAGAACTAAGAAGTAAATGCAGATAGATACTCCGAGATGCACAGCCAACACAGGCAAAACTCTAATTAGTGACACCAACCAAAGAGTTCCAGTCCTGGTCTGCCACCCCTAACCGTGTCACTGTGATTGCAGAGGAGAAAGGCTTAAGCTATTAAAGCAACTGGAGGAGAGAGAAGAACACGGAGAGACAGCAAAGGTGACCCGACATCAGAAAACTGGTGAACCTGGTGCAGAGACACAGGTAAAACACACAAAAGGGTATTATTCATCATTCTTTTTCAAGTTGAAATGAATGAAGAACTAAATCTGCACATCCAAAGAGCATGCTGCTTCCATGAAAACTGATACAGAACAGTTGACGCAAAGACATTTCCTGGTTTACACTTGGAAACACAAGGCAGAAATCATCGGCATCCAGGAAGAACTAACAATTTGTCTACAAAGGAGAAACCGTTTGCTGATTTCACACTTCCCCATAGCAACAGTCACTGTCAGATGACAATGAGGAAATACCCAGTGGCTAACTCCAAGTGTGACCCAGAGAATCTTAACCTGCGGGTCTATTGTTCAAGTGTGAAAGACAGGAGAGTTCTCATCATGGAGAACTCAGGGGTTACAGCACCTATGAGCCCCTTGTGAAGAATCTGCTAGAGAATATCCAGCCGATGAAGATGGTTCAGAATGAAAGTCTAAACATGGAGTAAAAACCAGTAGAGCAGGAATCTATTTAATTATGAGACCAAAACTAAACAGCTAGGGGAATAGAACTTACTGTTTATGTGAGTTGGAGTAAGTCACTTAACGTTAAGCACCACGTCAGTCACCGGTGACTGACACTGAACTTTCCGTTTGGACCGCGTCAGTCACCGGTGACTGACAGTATACTTTTCGTGCAGGCCGCAGTATTGTAGGTTAACTGATGATATAAAACTTAAAAAATTACATTCTATTAATAAATTTTAAGTAAGTAAGATGTCCCGCTTGTCTTTCCATTTTAAAATGGTTATTCCTTTTTTGTTTTCCTTCGCTATACTTTCTCCCCATGTAGGGGCCATTTTCATGTTCAGGGGTAAAGAAGAATCTTTTTCTGCACTGGAACAAGAATCGCAGACAACTGACTGAATATAAAGCATTTCTAAAATAATACATTGTACAAATTGCGGTAAATAATAAATATTCACGCAGTAAATATATTCTATATATAAACATTCAGCCTTATCGCAACCTAAACAGATCTCCGGTCACCAGCATTTCGGTGACATCTGATACAACAGGCCAAGCAGTAAGTAAGACGCAATAGCCTGGGCGCTTCACGTGGTAACCTATTTGAGCCTCTGTTGTCTTACCTGTAAAATGGGGAGAATCGTGTCTATCTCACAGGGTTTAAGGATTAACTGGAAATATCGTATGTGAAAAGCTGTGACTTACACATAGGAACTGTTTGCTAAGAAGTGACGAGAACCAAAGATGAGGATGAAAATGAAAATGAAGGTGAGCACCCCAACTGCCCCCTGCCCCAAAAAAGAAAGGCAAGAGAAGCAACTACCACTCTGGGTCCAGATAGCACGTGGATGACTCTGGGCTGTCACAGGGTTCTTGTCCCAGTGCTCTGAATGAGAGCAGGGAGAAGCCTTCACTGCAGAGAGGTGTGGGTCCCCCAGTTTCCAAACAGGCTGACAGCAGCCCCTTTTCATCAGGACGGGGGTGGGGGTGGGGAAGAAGCTCAAGACCAAATGGGAAGCAAGGCTTCCCCTCACATGAGGGGCAGAGCAACCAGTGGTATGGCTCCAACTTGCTTGCCTGGGCACCTCCTCCTGATGGCCTCAGGGATTTATGTAGGGCCAGCCTGGAGGGATTGGGCAGCACAGGGAACACAGCACGCACAGGTCAGGAAGCCTGAGTTCTAGACCGGGCACTGGCAGCCACTCATTCCGCCTCACCTCTCTATGCCTACTATACTCATCAGTGACATAAGAAGGTGTAGAGTGCAAAGTTCTGAGCTGGTTGCATCCCCAACTCGAAGTCCTTCTGGCCAAAATTCATTCCACAAGCAAACCAAAGGAAAGAAGGAGAAAAACAAAGGACACAAGAGATTGAAGTAGAAATTGGCAGGGCAGGGGATGAGAAAAGGAAGCAGGGAAGAGCTAACACTCTATAGCCTATAACGGAGCCAACGCCATAGCCTATGGTAGAACCAACTTCCTGCCAATGAGAGGTAAGGGTCAGCTGCCTCCAACCTGCACTGGGCACCCCAAATTCCACTCCTGATAGGAGAGCTGCAGAAAGAACACCACCTTTTAAAAGGATCCACAAAACAGCATAAAAACCATGACTGCCCATTCTAAAGCCAGTGGGCTAAAGTTTGAGAAGAAATAGGATGCTTGCATAGTCGTAAAGATTCGTATTAATTCCAAAGGGGAAAAAATGATAACTTCACAATGGAGAAAGCTGGCAGGCAGCCCCTTAGCCAAATGATCAAGGTTAACACCATTGTAATACGACATGTCGATATCCCGTAACCCCTGACATGAAGACCCAGGAAGCTGGCTCCCCTCAGTGAGGAATACGCCACAGGCTGCACCAGGCACAATGGAATGGTTGAGAAAGAGGGCACTTGATGAGATTAAAAGGCAACCAATTTAAAAGAGATTAAGCAGGAAAGGGGGATTTAATGATCAGTTTTTGCCACGGTGAACTAAGTGAACCCACTGGCATGGAGACTAATGGTTTAATATGTTGTTAAGCAAGGGTGAGATGTCTGTGTGAGTAATAAGGGCATGTGTAGTTATAGCGACAAGGGTGCAATTACTCTCCCGCCGGCCCCTCGGCCTTGGGGGCTGCACTACACTCATTTCCTAAGGTCAGGGCCAACCAGGAGATACAATTTTCCTGAGAAAAAAAGGGGGTGTGGAGATGCACGAGAGAAAGCAAGCCCTGGAGAGCAAGCGGCGAGAGGGGGAGACCAGCAACTCAAGGATTTAACTCCAATAGGGCGCCACTGTCTCCAGCCTGCCTCTGCCGGTGGAATGCAGGCCAGCGGTCACAGGCATGAGGGAGGTCACCTTTGAAGGACTTGAAAGGAATAACTACTACATCCGAGTATTGTTCATTCTTGCTCAAGACTCCAGAGGGGTGGATACTTCTTTTTTTAATATATAATACATTTGAGGCAGATGACATTCACAATAGTGAGGGCTTCTGGGGATGGACTGAGTGAATAGGAAGAAAATATGTGCAGGTTCTTTGGGATGTGATAGCATGATGTCAGGGATGGTGACAATAAAATGCACAGTTTTCCTCAGCAGGTAGCCCTCATGACCTCACAGACTATGGCTGTGGCCTGCGGCTCTCTGATTGTGTAAGGCAGCCCCAGGGCCTTCAGCCTCGCCCAGGCCCAGCACGGCAGATGGATACTCAGTGAGTGGTCATTCAAGAATTGGAAGCCAGGAGGGTGTGGATGAGTTGGCATCTGCAGTACTATGCTTGATATTTTATTGGACATCCCCTCGTGTAATCCTCAGAACAACGCCATGAGGTAGGGAAGATTCAGTCATGCCCCCAAGGCCACAGGGTGGTAGAAGGCAGTGAGGCTTCAAGCATAGGCATCCTAAATCATTACCCCATGTACCTCCACCCACAGTGGGAGAAATAAAAGCCCAAGGGCAGGAAGGGCAGACACTGTTGCCCACACTTGGCCCTTCTGCTGTGAGTTCTAAGTCAACACCAAATAGTGTGCTCTTAATTTAGAATCCGATTTGAGTTGAGAATCTGACACCACAGCTTATTTTAAGTGGGTTTTACTTCAATTGTCACTTGTAAAGAACCCCTCCTTCTGGAATTGCAGAGCCTAGTGTCTGACACTCAACTTGCTATCATACTGTCTTTTGTGAGGGTCCCAAGGTGACCTGGTCATTCACTCATTTAAATGACCACTCACTGAGAATCTATCTATGTCCTGCAGGGCCCAGGCTACAGCAGGCCACGGGGGTAAACACACACACACACACACACACACACACACACACACACACACACACACTGCATCAGAAGCCTGCAGTTGGCAGTGAAAGGTTGTAAGGGTTATGACTGGGCCGTTGCAGGGGACGCAAGGGTTTCTCACAGAGGTGAGGTACTTATCTCCCCTTTCCAGAGGCTGGCACCCGGCCTCAGCCTCGAGCCCAGACCCTCATGAGAATGGCAGCGTGGAGCAGAGGAAAGAGCACTGGAGTATAGTGGCACCTCCGTACTTACTGCCTGTGTGACCCAAAAGACCATTCTTGGAGCCTCCATTTACCTCTCTGTGAAATGAGGATCATGACATTTGGCCCACCTAGGTCACAGGGTCGTTGTGGGAATTAAGTAAAAAGGCGCATGTAAAAGTGCCTTGACAACCTAAGCACCCTGCACAAATTTACGAGATTAAGTACAGAATTGTACTAGAGCAGTGCAGGTATAGCCTGTGAACAGCCGCTCTGCTAAACAGGCAAGTGCTAATTGATCAGAATTTGGGAACACACACACGTTGGATAGATGTGTTTTGCTGCTAAAACACAGCAAAGTAGTGTTGCATCATTTTCTAGGACATGAAAATACACTCCATCTATAAAACCGTACATTTTAACTGTGTTCATTAAAATGGGAGTGAACCTAAAGTGAAAGCTTGTTTTCCTATAACTCTTCTATCAAAAACATGGCTACAGTTTTTAATACCTTCATGTAGGTCAATGATGCCCCAGAGAACAGAGAGGCTTAGAAAGAAACAGGGAGACCTCCAGCAGCGATCTCCCCGCTGCAGTGGTGGTCAGAGCACCCTCCCAGGGCAGCACAAAGTGGGGGGAGGCCTGGAGTTCAAGGTGGCCTCAGAAATCGCATAAGGATGGTTTCATCTCCAGGCCCACAGCTCCTGGCACACTGAGAAGCCACTTAATTTATTCCTTAACAGTCATGCTGGGTCTAGGACTGGCCCTCTCCGGCCCACCTTGCCTGTCCCCTCATGGGAAGTATGCTGCTGGTGGGAACAGCCTACCTCTGCCTTGTCCTACTCTCCCTCCTGGCTCCCAAACAATCCACAGCTTACAGTGATCATTTGGGACAAGGCAGCCCCCACCCACTGATCCAGAAATCATCTGGCTCATCCCCGCTCTGAGTAAGCCAGACTCAGCCGCTCCGAAGAGCATGGTGTGCCGCAGAAACAGGTTTCCCAGCAGCCTGCACATTTCTGAAAAGCCAATTACATGCTGATTACTCCTCTCCAGGAATGAAACCCACGTCCCACGTGGCCAGTCCCCTTCCCCAGCACACAGGCGCTTATCTCAGCCATGCGGCCCCTTCTGCCAGCCATTGCTGTCAGAAGCGTGTAACTGGGCTCTTAATCACCTACCGATGGGCCTGGAGGGAAGGCAGGAACATAAATGCCCATCCTGAGCCAAGAGACATCCGTGCAAGACTGGAAAAGCCAGCAGAAACTGCACAAATGGGCCAGGAAGGAACATTATGACAGCCATGTGACACTGTGGTCACAAAAGGGCATCAAGGTAAGAGGTGGCTTTGAAGGACATCTGGGTCCTGTCTCTCACCCTGTGGGCCAAATCCAGTCAGCCACCCACTCTGATAAGTAGTTTTATGGAAACACAGGCACATCCACTCATTTAGACACTGGCTGCTTTCTCACTATGACAGCAGAGCTGAGACCACACAACCACAAAGCCTACCTGGCCCGTTAGAGAAGACTTTTGCAGACCCTGGTGTAGGAGAAACAGTGCTGGAGCTGGAGCTGGAGCCAGGAGGGCTGGCGACTTGAGATTAAATGTGCTCTGTCTTGTCCCTTTGGGTGACATTGGACAGATTTCACTTCTCCACACATCGGTTTTTCTCATCCATAAAATGGGGGCATAGTATCAACTTTACAGGGTTGTTGTCCTAATTAGTGAAAAGGAGATAAGCTGCGTGTGCAATGAAGGCCTTGAAGGCAGATGCATCAATAAGTAATCAGATGGAAGAGAGGTTCCTTCTTCCTCGTGGTTCTGACAGACATCTTTGAATCTCATTCTTCATGGGCTTGAATATGTTCAGAGACCCTGCACGCGTTTTGCAAATCCGTGTATGGGTGGGAGGTGTGGGTCACAAAGGAGAGAAAAAAAAAGAGAGAGCTATACTTGATTTTCCCAGGAGAAATACTGATAGGTAGTCTAATCCAAGCCTGCCTTCTTTTTTAATATGAATACTGCCATACCCAAAATATGCCACGCAGTCCCTCCGTGGGCAATGGTGGGATGCTGGGCCTACAACAATACTGGGCTTAAGGTCAGCCTCCCCTTGGGCTGAGTACTGTGGATCCTGGCACTGCAACGCCGCCCCTCTCCTCCAAGTTCTGGATTTAGGCCACTTTTGACCAACACCCTACCTTCTTCCATCACAGAATACCATCATCCCACACAGGGCCTCAAGTAACCAGGTAATCACCCTTCTACAAAACAGTGTGTTCACACTGAGTAAATGTGTAAATAGGAGCTAAGGGGGTGCTGAAGGGGTCCCAAGACCAATGGGGTACAATGTCTGCTCAAGGTGCTATGGCCTCCTAAGGGAAGAGGGGGGCAAGCAGGGCCAGCTAAGGACCTTTAGGGACCTTTAGGATCAAAGAACAGAAGAAATTACGGTGTCCCACGCCACTCAATCATATATGTGTAATTCTAAACAAAAACCTGCCACATTAAAGCACAAGATTTACAAGTACACTGGAATGGACAGAGGTTCTTTGTAGCTCTTCTAATACCAGAATTCTGGGTACGTCCATGGAAGCTGAATTCTTTCTCTCATTCCCCACCCCTGGGTGGCCCTGCTATGCTGTTCCCCTCACCGTCTGCTTAGTGAAGAAGTCAGCACTGACAGTAAGTGCTCTAGAGAGCCCAAGAGAAGGGAACAGATGGTCAGGAGGGACCACTTCCAGGAAGGGTCCTCTGGGAATGCTACTTGTGGGAGGGGTACATGTGAAACAGGCCTTGAAGAATACATACCATTTCAACAGATTGAGACACAGGAGGATGTTGCCTGAGCTGTCTAACAAATGAATGGAGGGGAAAAAACAAGGCATGTTTGAAGGAATGGGAAATGTTTTGATTTTGCCTGGAATAAAGTACTAGGGCCTAAGAAAACATTCAGGCTTACTGACCAATAGGATATGGGTGGAGGAAGAAAGAAGAGAGCAAAAGTGAAGTCAGCTTCGAGTGCTCTAACCTGGCTGGGGATAAGGCTGAAGGTACCTGTAACATGGAAGAGACGTGGAGATGAGATGCTGAGTGTCATAGCCGGGTTCTCCAGAGAAAGAGAGCCAATAGGAGAGCGCATGAGCATCACCGATATTAAGGAATTGGTTCTAGCAAGAACTGATGTTGCAGTCCTGGGGAAAATTCCTTCGTCTTTGGGAAACCACACTCTTCGCTCTGAAAGCCTTCAACTGATGGGATGAGGTGCCACTCAAAGTTTACTGATTAAATCAAGCTTGTCCAATCCATGGCCCGCAGGCCACATGCACCCCAGGATGGTTTACAAATATGTAAAGTTTCTTAAAACATTATGAAATGTTTCTGCAACCCCCCTTTTTTTTTAAGCTCATCAGCTATTATTAGTGTTAGTGTATTTGATGTGTGGCCCAAGACAATTCTTTTCTTCCAATGTGGCCCAGGGAAGCCAAAAGGCTGGACGCCCCTGAATTAAATGTTAATCTTTACTAAAGGTGACTGATTCAAATGTTTATCACATGCTTAAAGTACCTTCACAGCAACAAGTAGACTGGTGTTGACCAGGCCACTGGGCCCCATAGCCTTGCTCCGGTGACACGTATCATGAACCACCACAGTGAGCTTGTCCTCGGTTGTGCCGAGTGTGCAGAGCCGGTCAGAGACCTGGGTGGGTAACTGGCACTTACAGACCATTTCTCTCCAGCAAGGAGCTGGGCCACTGGCTTTTCTGAAGGAGGTTTGCAAAGGTCAGCGTGTCCATCTCGATTTCCCCTTCTTCTCTTATTACTGTGCCAGGTCCCTGAGGCCTTGTAGAAGCTTCCTCCCACCCCCACTATTATGGCTGTTGTTATTATCCTTAATCTTGGCACAAGGATGCCCTGGCTGGCTTCCAAGAAGGAGAACGACTTTCTGTCTCCCTAACACACTCCCGGTGCTTTTAATTGGATGCAAAGTATCTTGTCCTCTCTCCCCAGACACTGGAGTATGGCCTGGGATGGTTTAAGTGGCTGCCCTGTCCTGGCTCAGAGATGAACAAGGCCTAGGGTGGGGTGATGTTGGGTCATACTGGCTGCTACATGGAGACATCTGCTTCCAAGGAGGCTCCTGAGGCTCTTGTGCATACCACTTATCAGAAGGGGGTCTGCACCAAGAATTATAATGATTCCGGTCCTGCCTCTACCATTAACGTGCCAGGTGACAATGGACCAGTCTTTTTCGATCTCTGACCTTGAGTTTCCTGGCAGACCTGGCTAATCTCCAAGATATCTCCCCGCTCTAACATTTCTATCATGCTTCATAATGGACCATTTCTGTTAGGCTCTTACACAAAGAAGGGTCTGGCCTGAGTCAGGGTATGTGAACATGTGCTCAAGAATTTAAGGGGCACAGCTGGGAATCAAACCCAGGACCTTCAACTCCAAGTCCAGAGCCCCTTTCTCCCCAGCCATTCCCACACTGCCCACTTATCTGAGTGCAACCCAAGGTAAGAAATTCATTCCATAATACGACCAGCACACCCACACAGCACATCTACCTACAAACACAACAGACTAACATTTTATGAATGGAACACTTCTTATAACGCTTTCTCATTCCATCCTGTGCCTTTAAAAAAATACAATTCACTGATTCATCATGATGTGTATTAAGATATACTTTGGTCCACCTTGCTACCTGATACTGACCTCCACGTGCAATCACCAAGGTGTAAAGACTGGCTCTGCTCTCTGCATTTTTTACTCCGAGAAGTCACGCGGCCCTGTCAGAGACTGAATCTTCAATTTCCGGGATCCTAGCACAGTGCTCACGAATTCCAGACAACGTGGGTCGTGTGTGAAATCAGTCAACCTTGGCAACTTTCGAAAGAAACCTGGCACATGGGGACCAGTAGGTTGGTTAACAGTAGTATGTCCCCAGCATTCCTTTTGGGATGGGTATATAGTACTAGTTTCCCATTATCCATGTGTCTTTTTCACCACAATTTCAGGTGCCCACCCTATATGGGTGAATAGGAATCTAAATGAAATTCACATCCACCATCATGTACCGGTGTAGACTATACACCTCTACAAACAACAGTTTCTGCCTCTGGAAGGCTTTAGGCAACAACTGCTGCCTGGGGGATATGGCATGCTAAGAGGTCCCTGGACGCGCATGTGTGTGTATGTGCATGCGCACGCACGAGCGCAAACACACACACACATACATGCTGGGGGCAGGAGGCTGCATCAGGGCATCCACCTCAGGTAAACAAGGCTTGAGCATGTACAGCAAGGCACTTGATGCGTCTGAATACATTTATAAACTCGAACACCTTCTTCAGTGTTAAATGTTTCTGTTAATGAATCTTAGCATTCTTGTCGTTATCAGAATGAGCTTTCTCATCGTCTTCCTGTTCCTCAGATGCCTCCCTGCCCCAATCTGTGAGGTTGCCCAGGGAGACAGGTGTGAGCATGCTTGGTCTGAGGGGGGCAAAGTGCTAAGCGTGCCCTTTACTGGGCAGCACTTGCCTTGCCAAGGGCTCTGCATGTTACAGCCACTTCCGTCCTCGAAGATGGTGCCTGTACCCCCAGGACAGAACAGGCTGAAGCGGTCACTTGCTCCAGGTCACCCTCCTCCTCCTCACCCGACTTAGAGCCAAATCAGAACTCTCAGCCCGTCCAAGGCCAGTTCTGAGTTGAACACCTAAGTGCCCCTACTGCACCCTTGCTGGACAATGACACCCACATTCCAGCCTCCAGGGCAATGGCCCAGAGCCAGGCCCGCTAACAGGTCATCTCTACCAGGTTACAGCTGCCTCTGTCCTCCCCAAAGCCTCCCACACATAATAGCCTGTGTCAGAAATACTGCTCCTGTACTATAAATATGCAAAGCTTGGGAAGCAGTCGGCGACAGGGATAAAACACCAGGAATTATTTACGAGGCTCCCACTCACTCGCTGAGGCTTTATTTGCTTAATGAATGGCCGAGGCCAACCATCAGCCCAGGGATTTATTTGTCACCAGGAGCAGAAGACACTAGGATGTGGAGATGTAAAAATGACAAATTCTCCAACTCGGCCAAGGTGGTATTTCACTGCCACCATATCCTGAGGGGAAGGGAAGGTGAGGAGTGGGGAAGGACGGCTCCCATGCTAAGTAGCAGGGGCTGAGAGGAGCTCACAGGTGACAGACGGACTGGCCACACTAAAAAACCATGTGAAAACAAGAGGGCTGCTTTCCAGAATGAAAGCAGAGGGCCACAAATGAGGGTGTTCATGAGCAGCAGTTCTCAAATGCTTTTACTACCCTCAGCTCTCTGGGTGCTCTCTGGGCTCCCCTTTATTAAACTGGCCCACCCTCCAAAAATTCTAATGCGTGGAGAGGGAAGAGTATTGGCCCAGAAGAGCAAAGGCATGGGGTTGTGATTCTATCCAGCAACTCACCAGCAGTGTGACCTTGAGCACATTGCTTCGCCTCTCTGGTTCTGTCACTTGTCAAATAAAAGGTTACAAAAGCGCTGTAAATGCCTACCCAGACTGGAAGTGAGGAGCAGCCAGCCTTAACACACATTTGGCAACTTCCGCCTCCACCTTCACTGTCACTGAAGCCCCTGTACCGCCTGTGCCACCACCATCACCCCCACTGCCTCCACACCAGCACGTCCTAATGTCTGGTTCCTTCGTGCATCTGGTCACCCAGCCCTGCACAGAGCCAATCTCACACGGACAGCAGCAGTTCTCACGTCCTCTCCTAGTGAAGCCCCTCTGGTCTCTGTCGCCTTGACTCTGTCCCCCACGTCCCCCATCTGGTAACAGGCTGGCATAACTACCCAGCTAGTGACTGTATTTCCCAGCCTGCCTTGCAGCCAGACAGAACTACATAATGAGTGGAAGGTGAGAGGAACTTATGTATACAGCATACAGGTCACAAGCTTTAATAAAGAGATCGACTGTCACCCACTCCTCTTTCCCCTTCCTCTGGACTGGGGCACAGATGTTATGCTGATGGCCAGTCTCAGCCATGTGGCTAAAGAAAAAAGACAGAGCTGTCCTCTGTGCCCACGGTCCCTAGAAAGCTGGTAGGGATGGCTGGTTGAGGATTCACCTCCTTAGGGTAACTCCCAGCCACCAACATTCCAGAACGTTCATCCGTACCTGAACCCAGGGCTGGGAAGGACAAAGTGCGTGAGGGGTAGGGTCAGGGGGTGGCAGGGAGACCCCAGTACAAGGCTCCAGAATGTCCTGAACAGCAACCAAAGGCAGGGCAACTTTCATTTCTGGGCTGTAAGAAATATAAGAAATCGGCAGTTCAGGGTAGCTGGGCCCAATATCAGCTACTTCCACTTTTCTGGTGCCTTCCAAAGTCAAGCATATTAAGAAGCATCCCAGGAGTCATTGCAAGCAAGTGCACAACTTAATTCTGCAATCTTCGTGCCAGGGTAGTTGCTGAGAATATTGCCTGCACCATCTCCACCCCTGATTCTCTGTCTTGCCTGCCCAGGAAGCCCCTCATCAGCACTGCAGAGCCATTATGGTCATATCAACCTCCCCCAGATCAGCTGTGAAGAGTAGGAGATGAGTCCTACACCGGGGAGCCAGGAAGCCCTGCCTAGGGCTGCACTTTGCTCAGTGCTGGAATAACAGCTGGGCTCTGCTGGAGAACAAGCCAGAAAAGGCTGCATCCAGGCCTATGGGGACCACAGTATCAGTCAGCTCCCCAAACAGCCCTGCGTCACACCCCACCCCAAGTTCAGTGCCATACTGTGATCTGTGAACACCCCTGAGCTGCTGAACAGGCTGGGTGGAATCTGGCCGGTGCCACAGGGTATGGGGACAGAAGGCAGTAAAAGAAGCAGTTCTCCCAAATGAGCTCTGACTCAGGTGGGCTGCTCCCCCAGGTGAGGAGCTCAGGCTGTCCCCAAAAAGCAAATGAGCTCGTGAGACTTGAGGGTACATCTGATTTGCCAAGCATTTCCTTCTTGCTTCCTGGACAGGGGTCCCTACCTATTTATCATGCTGGCATGGCTCCTACTTGCAAAACTGAATGCACCAGACACAGGGACAAGATGGGGTCCCCTATCCTTCCTGGTGGCCTCCCTCATGCCCTTGACACGTCTAACAGCAGAAGCACAACAGACTTCCTGTTTCAAAATAAAGAACCAAAAATCTCAACTTAAGACTGAAATTACTCCAATTCTCTTTTTCTAAGACAATCATTTAAAATAAAGAGGTTTTTTAATTTCTTTAAAAAAACATGTTGGGGTGACATTTATCAGTAAAATTACATAGGTTCTAGGTATACAGTTCTACAATATATTGTCTATGCATTGCATTGTGAGCTCACCACCCATTCAGTTTTTTCCCATCACCATATATTTGAATCCATCTCCCTCCTCCTCCACACCCCTTCCCTGTCCCTTTTGGTAACCACTAAATTAACCAAAAAAGAAGAAAGAAAGAAACAGAGAGAAAGAGAGAGAAAAAAAATGTTTTACTACAATAAAAAAAAAGATACAAGTAACTGGTATCGCTTATCTTTCTGGGAAAGGGTGTCTCCAGAACCCATTGCAGACCACAATACTACAATAGATTTGTGTTGTACTAGAGTCTCTATGAAAAGTGTGTATGAAAGTTCTTAAAAATACAAAAAAAATAAACAGGGTTGCCTCCCAGTTGCCTGCCTTTCCTTACCTTACTCGTGAGTCTCCAGTTAGCTTCTGATAATGCTGCTGTGTCCTTCATTTTCTAAGGAAACACACCCCCAGTCCGCTGTCTCCTCCCCCTCATATCAGGGGTAACGAGTGCAACTCTGGGAAACCCGGCCTGAATCCCTGGTTCCTTCACACCCTGGCCTTCATCTGCCCCTAACCATTTTGATTTCTCCACTAGCTGAGGCCTCGCCCACCCAAACCCCATCCTACTCCTTCCTGAGACAAGCAGGCGATGCCCAAATGTTAGTTCTGGCACCATTTTCTCTCCAGAATTCCCTCCCATGTTTCCAACTGTCCACTCAACATCCTCACTTGGATGTTCTCACTGCTGAAAATGTAGGTCAGAAACTGAACTCATTATAAGTCTAGCAAACAAACTCTCATTCTTGTCAACAATTTGAGCATCCACAAGTGGCATTTACACCTATTTTACACCCACCATGCCAATTAAATTATACCAGAAATCCTGTAATGTAGGCCCGGCAAGCACTGCATTTCTCATTTCATAGAGGAGGATGCTGGGGGCTTAGAACTGTCTAAGATCAAATAGCTAGTAAACTATGGAGCCAAGATGAAAGTCCATTTCTATGCTTTCTTACTTCTCAAAGACCCAACAGCCATCAAATCCTACAGAGTCTTCTTTGTTTCCTAATCCCTTTTACACTGAACCTGTCCCTCCATTGCCACAACCTGACTTCCATCCCTGGCTGGCTGGATTATTGCAGTGGCTGCCTGTTTCCTGATTTCATTCTTTAGTCTTTATCATGCACTGAACACTGACTCCGAATAATGCACACTAACGCCAAACAATCCTTTCAAGCACATTTCATTTTGTGACTCTTCTAGGAGAGTTTCAAGGACTCCTCCAAGCCCACACTTCAAAACAGAGTGCAGAGTCGAGTGCCACGGCCCATTACAAAGCAGTCCCACTGTCCTTTGCAACCTTGGGGCTATTTCAGTCATTAATTTTTGATCTTTTTCTAAAACCTGTTGATGATTTTTCTATTCTCTATTTGCTTTATTTCTACTCTAATTATTATTAATTTCCTTCCATTTGATCCACTTTCTCTAATTTCTTAAGGTGGAAGTTTAGGTTATTGATGTGAGATCTTTCTTCTTTTTAAAAATACGCAGATACCACCATAAATTTCCCTCCAAGCAATGATTTAGCAGCATCCTGTGAACTTTGGTTATTTTCCACTCCCATGCTTCTCAAAGTATTTTCTAGTTTCCTTGTGAGTTCTTCTTTAATCCACGACTTTCTAAGGACTATGCGATCTAATTTCCACATGCTTGTTCATTTCATTTCCCAAATTTTCATCTACCGGTATAACTAATTTCCAATTTCACTCCACTGTGGTCAGATAAACTACTTTGTATGATTTCAATCTTTTTAAATTTATTAAGATTGTTTTATGAGCTAACATATGGCCTATCCTGGAGAATACCCCATGTACACTTGAGAAGAATGGGGGTTCTGCTATTGTTGGGTGGAATGTTCTATGGATTTCTGTTTAGTTGGTTCATAGTGTTCAAACCCTCTGGTTTTTTTGTTGGTCATCTGCCAAGTTCTTCTTTCCATTATTGAAAGTGGGGTATTGATGTCTCCAACTATTATTGTTGAATACCTTTTTGCCCCCCCCCCTTCAAATCTGTTATTGTTTTATGTATTTTGGAGCCCTGCTGTTAGGTGATCATATGCTTATATTTGTTATGTCTTCTTGGTAAGTTGGCCAAATCATTACACAATGCTCTTGATCCCTACTAAAAATTTTGTTTTAAAGTCTATTATGTCTGGTATTCGTAAAACTTCTTGTGGTTATTGTTTGCATATTATATCTTTAACCATCCTTTTACTTCTAACCTATTTGTGTCTTTGAATCTAAAATGTATCTCTTATAGGCAGCATATAGTTGGATTCTTTTAAATCCATTTTGCCATCTCTTTGCCTTTGATTGGAGTGTTTAGTCTTTTAAATATAATGTACAATTGGTGATAAGGTAGAATTTGTGTCTACCATTTTTCTATTTGACTTCAATATGTCTTATAGCTTTGTTCCTCTATTTTTCTTCTTTTATGTTAAATGGATGTTTTCTAGTATGCCATTTTATTCTTTATAGTTTGTTTCTTTCTTTTAGAGTAATTTTCTTAGTGGGTACCCTGGAAATTACAATTAACATTTTGATTTATAACAATCTAGTTCAGATGAATTCTAATTTAATTTAATAGTATATGAAAACTTTGCTCTTTGCAAAGAATATAGCTTTATTCTTTGCCCCCTGTTTCATACTATTATTGCCATATAAGTTACATCTTTATGCATGATGAGTCTATCAACACAGTTTTATAATTATTGCTCTGTATAATTAGTTGTTTTTTAAATCAAATAGGAAAAGAAAAGAGTAACAAATAAAAATACATTTACACTGTAGGATTTTTTTTTTTTACTAATGTTCTCTGTTTCTTCATGTGGATTTGGGTTACGTCTAGTGTTCTTTCATTTCAGCCTGAAAGACTCCTTTTAATGTTTCTTATAGGGCAGGTCTTCTAACAACAAATACTCTCAGTTTTTATTTATCTGAGAATGTCTTAATTTTTCCTTCACTTATTTTCAATTACAATCAATATTCAACATTATATTATTTCATATGTATAACATAGTACTTAGACATTTATATAACTTCTGAAGTGACTGACCACTCCAATAGTCCAGTACTCACCGGGTACCATACATAGTTATTACAATACTATTGTTATATTCTCTATGCTGTATTTTATATACCCTTGACTTTTGTAACTACCAGTTTGTACTTCTTAATCCCTTTAGCATTTTCATCCAGCTCCCAACACCCCTTCCATCTAGCAACCATCTGTTTGTTCTCTGTATCTATGAGTCTATTTCTGTTTTATTTGTTCATATATTTTGTTTTTGAGATTTCACTAAAGGATAGTTTTCATTGAATATAAAATGCTTGGTTGACGATCTTTCTCTTTTAGCATTCTAAATATTTCATACCATTGACTTCTGGCCTCCCACCTTTCTGGTGAGATGTCAGATGTTAATCTTTTTTTTTTTTTTTTTTTTTTTTTTTTTTTTTTTTTTTTTTTTTTTTTTTTTTTTTTTTTTTTTTTTTTTTTTTTTTTTTTTTTTTTTTTTTTTTTTTTTTTTTTTTTTTTT
>PVKE010007117.1:0-51818 GCA_004027555.1 Craseonycteris thonglongyai | reverse complement strand
GAGAGAGAGAGGGAGAGAGAGAGAGAGAGAGAGAGAGAGAGAGAGAGAGAGAAAGAGAGAGAGAGAAGGTGCAATTTACCTATATAAGAAACAAAAGCACAACACTTCAGGACTGTAGGTATGGTGCACATCAAGCAGTGTGTTCTCAGATCAATTGGCCTGGCCACCAGTGTGCATGCAAATGTACAAATGAGGCAGTCCATGACCCAGTGGGGCCCAGAGGAGTTGATTGGGACTGGAGTGGGGGACTTCAGAGAAAAGAGAGGCTCTGTAAGGGTACAGCTTAGGGATGGTGATGGGAAACTGGCTTGCTCTATTCATCCTCAAATGCCAGAAACATCAAATCTATCTGAGAATAGTGGGTATTCAACCAGTTAAACTGCCAGCAAATTATTACAAAATAAATGCACACACATAGACATTGTAATAAAGCATAATATAAGTAAGTTATTAGAATTCATCAAATAAATTATTCTGTTTTTGAAAACTTTTGCAAAATTGCAAAGCAAATAAACAGAGATTTTAAAATAGAAAATAAATTTAAAGATTGTTGTATTTGTTAGAAAGAGCTCTACCTTCATATGAAGTTTTGCATCAACCAATTATTAATGAGAAAGACATTTTAAAATTATTATATTTTTAATTGAAGAGGATATTGTGCTAAATGAAATAAGTCAGACAGAGAATGACAATTACCATATGATCTCACTTATCCTCATATGTGGAATCTAAAGAACAAAACAAATAGAAACAGACTCATTGACACAGAACTAACTGATCATTGCCAGATGGGAGGAATATTGGGGGGATGGGTGAAAAAGGTGAAGGGATTAAAAAGTACAAATTGGTAGTTACAAAATAGTCATGAGGACGTAAAGTCTGGCATAGAAAACATAGTCAGTAATATGGTCATAACTATTTATGGTGCCAGGTATGTAAAGGACTAGACCTACTGGGTGGGAGGATCACTTTGTAAATTATATAAATACCTAATCACTATCCTGTGCACCTGAAACTAACATAAACTAATATTGAATGTCAGTTGTAATTAAAAAATAATGAAAATACATATAAAAAATAAATTGAGTGCAAACTATGAAGCTACTTTCAGTTTCCTGTACAACTTCTGCAGGTTACAGTAATGTCAGAGGAGATGTTAAATTTCCATAAAATTTATTTAAAATTGAATGCCGACTTATACAATTTGATTTGTATGAAGAGTAAAATCTTTTTAGATAAGTGCAGTTAAAGATATTAAAACAGGGGATGCCTGGTGTTGTTTACAGGCCTTGGGCTATGCAAACCCATATGCTGAATTGTGGCATGATTGGAGACGGCCAGGATGGCTCAGCGGAGAAGGTTCTCCCTTCTCATGCAGGAGGCCCCTGGTTCAGTTCCTGCCCCACATGGCCCCATACCCGCCTGTGTGGAATGAAATTATGTCACAACTAACAATGTACAACTATGGAGACTGCTCTGGGCCCTTCCCTCCTCCCCCCTTTCTCTTTCTCTCTCTCACCTGTCAAAAATAATAAAATAAATTAATAAAAATTAATTGTGATCTTGCAGTTGATAAGAGCAATTGACTTCACTTTTAATTATGTGAATTGAAATTGCTAAAAGTGTAGATTTTGATGATCTAACAAGTGAATTTACAGAAAATCAAGCCAGAAAAATCTTATGAATCAAAGCATTACATCAATAAATTATTATTCATTATATTATCTAAAGTTACTTCAACAATTTTCCAATTTGTAACTTTGCTGTTCACTCCTACTAATACCCCTATTATATCTCTTAAGTAATAAAATGTTCTTAAAGAAAACATTTTTATGTTTTAATATTTTCACTGCACCCCCCCCCCTCGTCTTTTGAATAAGAAATCTCATTTCTATTTGCACGGGGTTCCAAAAATTATGTAGCCAGCTGTGATAATGCACTTTGATATGCACATTTTGGACAATACAGGTGCACAGATCAGGAAATAGACTATGAAGTTGCTTCCATCTGGAGTCTATACATGCTAACCCATATTATGAATACCAGCACACCTGGAAAAAACAGCAAAAAGTTGGCAGTAACAAAGATAAAGACATATGATATTTACTTAGCCTGGGAAAACATTCCCAGACTTGGCAAGTAATAGTAGTAGCAGTATGACTCAGCTTAACGGACGAACTGCAGGAGAGAAATGGTTTCCTGAGCCTCTTAGACAGCATCTAAGAACTCCCTGAGGAATAGCCTTAGTGTCCTAGCATGAGGTTAGCAGACAAATTGCCCCTTTCTCAATCTGTAACCTCTCTCTTGCTTTTCTCATACAACTCGTAGTCCTGCCAGTGATGAATGCTGGGATGTGAAGTCTATGCATCGCCTGAGCTCTGAATGGCAGTAGTGTTGTGTCACGTTGATTTACAGCTGGTATACTCCAGGTTTAATGAGTGTACTGTTCTACTACAACAATAAGGGTAGGTTTATTAGATGGCCTCTTTGTTCTCCAATATCCAATAACAGTACATTTTATAAATTATACTTTATTTGGTCATGTTATTTAACCTAGATGGGACACATAAAATGTGTAGCCTCTCTACTGAGTTTAAATTATTCAGTGTCCATAGTGTCAGAGAAAGCAAAACTTGATATTTCAAGTCAGAGAGCAGAATCTAAGATTCTTGGAAATACTTTTCTGAGAAAGTGAGATGAATTTGGCACAAATCATACAAATCCAAACTGGAGTATTTTCCCAAAATCTTAAAAAGAGCTTTGATTTGCTATTGAAAACATAATTAATTATTATTGTACATTAGAATCAAACAAAATTTAGATTTTGGTTACTACTTAAATTTCAATAGTTTTTCTTTGAACAATTTTGGGATCTTTATCACAGCTGAAAGTTTGGAAGTCACAGACAGCTCCTGAGTGGGAAAATATGCATTTAAATGCAAGTGAACTTTTTTAAATATAAGAAAAAAATTCCAAGATTTGGGTCCATGGTAAGCTCCTGTGACAATCTTTTAGGGTATTTTTTTTTTTTTTTTGAGTGTGCTGCTCCAGACTAAATGTTGCTCTTATTTTTGGCCACCTGGTGCGGCCCCTTTACATTGAATGTACCACACCCTTTTTCTTAGAGCACGGTACTACTCACTATGCCTATCTTTATCTAATGTATTTTTATGGGTAACGTACGTATGTAGGAGGCATTTCCTTTTGGTTCCTTCTTAGAGGCCTGACTAGCATGAATTATTTATATTGATCTCAAATTGCTAGGAGTTTTAAAAGAAATGGCACTAAGCAGCAAGCTGGAAAAAATAAAGTTTATCTTATCTTTCCTTATTTATTAAAATTCAATTAGAAAAAAAATACTTAAATGTAGAAAGGAAATGATGAAAGTAATGAAAGAGAGTATGGTGAAGTCTCCCATCATCTTTCTATTTATCAAAATCTAGGAGATATAATTTAAACAGTGATACTTCATAATTTAAAGAAATAAAAATACTTTATCATGGCTGGGAACAACTTTTGTACTTCCTTTCACTATGGCCAAATCTTGTTAGTATAGAAAAAAAAAAAAAAGAATAAAAACCCAGTGAAAAATTAGGACAAAAAGATTATCAAACATTAATAATAAGAGAAACACAAAACTAGAGTATGATACAATTTATCACTTATATTAGAAGAACCAAATCCAAAAAACTGACAAACACACTTCATAAAGAAGCTGACAGGATGAAGATATTATCATGCTTGTTGGTAGGCATCAACTGTTCCAGGGCAATTTTCCGATAATTAGCAAAATGACAATTGACTCAACGATTCCATTTCTTGGATTTATCATAGATAAAACACTGCCTCCAAATGTTACCCATGTGTTATTATTTTATTGTTTAAAAGCTGTTATTATTTTATTGTTTAAAAGAACAAAAGTTTCCACCTACATAGGCCTGATTAAATAAATTATGATTTATACCCTTCATGAATCTTATGCAGTAAAGGAATAAGGAAGATTTATATGTAAAGATGTGGAAACATTTATAGGATATGTAATTCAGTGAAAAATGTGAAGACTACACCAGAATAAATACTCTTATTGCTGTTTTGTGTAAAAATAAAAGGAGGATAAGAATACGTCTTTTATTACTTGTATTTATCATTATTGCTATTACTTGCATAAAAATTCTCAGGGTGGGTCACAAGAAACTAATAAATCTGGTGCTCTACTGAGGGTTAAGAATAGGATGAATAAAGATAAGAATGGGAGCAGGATATCTCAGTGTATACTTTTTTCATATTATTTTGATTTTTGAACTCTGAATGTATTACTATCAAAAAACTAAAATTTATTTAGAATTATTTTGAAAAAAAGTGGCGTGGGCTACATAAAAAAGTAATGAGCTCTCCATTCCTAAGAACATGCATGTTGAGATCAAAAGATTTCTTTCTGTCAGAGCTCTAGCAGTTTCCAGTTTCTCCAACCCACCAAACTTTGCTGATTACAGTAAATGGGTGGATAGACAGATGATAGAGGAAGTGAGAGAGGGAGGCAGAGTTTTGCAGTAGGGAGAGTTAGAGGAAATAAACTGGGTTAGATTTCCAATAGTCATGAATACCACTAACCACACTTCTCATGCTTTTTGCAGCCAATCGATAGTACACACTCAGGAAAACCTATTTGCATATGAATAGTATATACTCCCAAATCCAAAATTAATGCCAAATGTCATAGCTAACTACAAAGTAATTAAAACATGACTTCTAAATTTCCTATGCAATTTTAAATCACACATTGGTAGAAAAAAGCAAAACAAAAATTTGTCTTTTTTTTTTTACTTTACTGCTATTGGAATGAATCATTTTAGAAATATAACCTGAATGTAGCCGAGGTCATCTTTTAGTGGTCTATTTTGAGATGATCCAGAGATATTATAAAGAAGTATGCAGAATTTGATAATAGAAAGCAAAGGGCACATAAAACTTGGGGGAAAAAACCCTAAACTAGAATTCTATAAAATGTCTTCTCCTACTTAATAAATATTTTCACTTACCACATATGATACCGTCTTCATAACAGCATTAAAAAGCATTATTTTCCATGGCTCCTCAACATTATCTGGGAGCGGTGTATAAATATAATATGCTATGAGGACTCCCAATGTCAGAAGGTAAAAGGATTTTGTCCCCATATTATAACTCTTCTGCTTCTTCAGCAAGACAGTATGCTACTTTATTTTAATGCCTGCAACTAAATATACATTGGCAAGCTCCACCTCAAAATATTATCTAAATTCCCGCCCACACAGTTTCTTCATAGCACAATAGGTTCTCATGTTGCAAGTATTAACAAGTAGTGTGCTGTTAAAAGCTCAAGTTCCACTCGAGTATTCTACTTCTGTCTGACAAATTCGGACAAATCTGCCAGCATTATTATATTTTCAGGTAGTCAGTAGTCACCACAAATATTTATGGAACACCTACTTGGAGAAGAGTTTATTAATTTTTAGAAATTCAGAAAAATATAGTAGAAGCGTATTGCCCCTAGAAGAGAGGAAAGCAAAGAGTTTCAAATACAAACTTTAAAATATTTTTAATAATATATCTTAATTTTTTTATCATATCTTTAATGAAAGCCAAATAACTATATGCAAATTGAATATCTTAAGTGCTAGGTTGTGATTGGAGTAGTTTGCAGTGAATAAATTGTAAACTTCATTGCAAAAGTAATCAAGTCTTAGAAATATACATTGTTTGGTAGACTGGAGAAAGATAAAAGCCCTTGTAAAATAAAAGACACTGAAGGGAACTTTGTAAGTCTAATTTTTAAAGTGAATTTCTTAGTTTAATATATAACATTTTGCTCTTTCAATCTCTACCTTGGTTAATATATAACCTTGATTAATAGGTCGTTAACTCCACTGAATTAAAGATGTCCTCTGTGTGTCCTTAAGCGAATTTTACTGATTGTAATGCAGTGTGTGTGTATGTGTGTGTGTGTTTGTCACTGATCTACTTTCAAGGAAAGAGGAAAACAATTTAGAGGTCCAACTTTTTCTGTGTTGTTAGTGGAATTCCTGCATGGAAGCTAGGTGGTATACATGGAACAATTTCAACTTAAAGCAGCACTTGCCCAGAAGATAAACAAAACTTAATGTGTTTCGCTACAACTCTCCTGACACTAATGTTCTTAAAGAACCATGAACTTTAAGAAACAGACCTGAATCCAACAGGAGATTCTTTCCTGACTAATGATCAGTGGGACTTGTTTTAACCTATTGTGCACAGACACAGAACTCATTCATACAATATGGGAAGCTGGTTGTTAATTATTATTTGCAACAATCAATTTGGACCATGCTCCCTAAAATGTCTTCTTATCCTCCTCAGAATAAGAAGCAAAAAAGCATAGTTAAGAAAGGTGTAACAATTTCTGGTTAAGTGAGATATTCAAGCACGGGTGCAGCAATCTCTGGTTAAGCTAGACATCCAGGAACAGTTGAAAGTTTTGTAATCACCTGGGGCAGCTGGGGGTGTGGAAAACCACAGAGTGGGTTGGGGGCACTGAAGAGTCACAGAGCGGGAAAGTCACAGAGCGGGGCCAGTGGTGCAGTGGTGAACAATTACAGGTCAGAACATATACATGTATCAAATCATGTTGTATACTTTAAATAGATCACAATTTGGTCAATCATATTTCAGTAAGGCTGAAAAAAAATTATTTTGTTAACTGTAACATTCTCATTTTAGATGCTGCTCTTTCCCACAACACAGAAGGTGTTTGTTGTTTTTTTGTTCCTTTATGACAACCACAGTGTGTTTTCACCAGTGCCTGAAAGACAACCTTTTTTGGTGCCTTTCTTTCCCGTTTCTTAAGTTTTTATTTAATAAGAGAAATGGAAATTATTATTTTTCTGCAGCAGCCATTATTTTTTCTTTTAAGTTTAGAGCATAAAACAAGATTTTTCAGGGTTCTCCCCAAAGTGTGTGTATATGTATATATATTTTTTCTCCCAAATATTACAATTTTGAGTGGGTTGTCTTCCTGATGAGTTACTCTGTCTGAACTAGAAGCCCTAGTGAATTCTATACAACCAATCTTTATGTTTCATTTACAGAATCCAAGAAGGAAGAAAGGAATTCAAAAGCAATATGAAGAAAGAATGCTATGATCAGTAGACTACAGCTGGAACTCTAGCAGAGTGCACTCTTGCATTCCTTGCTTTGAGGTCATTTCAATTCCAAGATAATCAAAAGTTTGATATGTGCCAGAGATCAAGAAGATGTTTTCAGTAAGATCAAAGTACAGAAAGCTAAATAAGCCAGCTTCTGTCCAATCATAGCCTATGTAATAAAGGTACTTATTGTTTAAAATATATAATAAGTCTGTGTTATGCTTACCACTTTAAAGATGATGTAATTGTAACTTACACAACCATTAGCTGTATGATCAAAAGGACGTGTCTTAGGTTATTGTTGATGCAGTAATTTCATTCATAGTACACGTATGTGTGGACCCTGAGAAAGAAGAAACCTACCAACCAGGGCTCCTAGTGACTAAGTTTAAAAAAAGAAAGAAAAAAGCAGAACCTGCTCTTAGCTGTCGTTTCTACACAGGGGCCTCTCAGGCGCACCAAATTTCAAGCTGTGCCTGCCTCTCCCGCTGATCTGCCTGCTTGCACTGAGCGAGCTTTCATCAAGGAGTTCCTGGAATTGTATCTCCACCAATAGGACTGAAGATTTTCTTACTCAATTGGAGCTGTGCAGGTATCTCCCCATTAACCCATCAGAGTGACTCCATTCTGACCAACTAAGAAAACGTCTTTTGAACCAATCAAATTGTGAGGGGTTTGGAGTTCTCATTTGCATGAGGACAGACCAATCAGGGACCAAAGTAGGGGATTTCTGCTTATATAAGTCAGCTCCCTTGTGGCTCAAAGAGCACTTTCCGTTTCCATCAAAGACTGAATACTGTGTTTCTCCAGCTAGAGCTGAAATATTGAAGGTATCTCTCCAAAGCAGAGTGAAGCAGACCAGCATAGGGAGGGGCAAAGCAGACTGGACTGGACCAGAGCAGGAAGAACAAATCAGAGCCGAGCCAGAGAGGGGCCTGGCCCCATGGCTGCCAAGCCCCGGGGCTGCCTCACAGCCATGCTGCTTCATAATCGATCAGTAACGTGATTAGAGCTATTCCACAGCCATGCTGTTTTCACAGCCATGCTGTATCACATTTGAGCTTTTTGCACAGAATAAAGTTTCTCTCTTCACTACATCCCAAACTGGGGATTCCTGTTGGCATTGAATTGATGTCAATGACCATCAGTTTACACACTTTAATTCACATCTAGTAGTATTTTTTAATTTAAACTATTAATGAATATAAAGAACTAAGTATTGCTCTTGGCATCTAGGAGGTTCTCAATAAATGATAATGTTGGAATTGCTATTATTATCCCTGTATATAATATTAACATTACAGTGAGAAAGAAACATAATACAAATTCACACCCAGATGCATCTGACTTGACCCATTTAAAAAGATTTGTTCCTTGGTGCTGTCTAGACTGATGGATTGAAATATGAAGTGCAGCAATTTAATGCATGAACCCTAGGAACTGGTCCTATAAATTAGGTGACAACATAGAAAAGGCCAAGATTGTAAAGTGCAGTAAGTGTAGCCCATAAAAGCATAATGACTAGTAAGAATCAAAACCTCCTGCTCCTTGATGGCTGATGGATTACTAGTACATTAAGAAATAGGGAAAAGAGATAATGTATTCTAAGTGAAATTCTGTGAATTAAAAAAATTCAGCTTTTACATGCATAAAGGAATGCAGCTTTTACATAAAAAAGTTTTGTTGATTTTTTCTCCCATCCTCCACCTGGATCACATGCCCCATTTTAGATAATACACATTATGTAAGATTCAAGCTAGGCACACTTCCAAGAGCGAGTTCATGGGAAAAATCTCCAAACTTATGAGCAAATACTGAGTATAAAGAAGCATGGTGCATAGGCCAAGTATGTTAGGAAATAATGTTGCTCACTAGTAAAAGGACATTTTCCCCTTACATGAATCTGTGCACAAGAGAACAAAACAAGGAATTAGAAATAATGGTACATAAGAGCACCCTACACTACCCTGTAAAAATACTGATGGAAAAACTTGCTGGTGAACCAAATTTTTGACTTTTTTTTTCTGGCATTCAGTTTTACTCATATTTAAACAATCTTTCACCCAGTCAAGAGATGTGTATGGCTTTACAAGTCTGAATAAGTTTCCAAAATGTTCATGGAAAATGAATTAGAGTTTAAATAATAACTGAAATTTAAGATCTAATTTCTGTGACCTAATTAAGGTTAAGATTTAAATATGTTTCCAATATAAATTAAAGCTTTTCTCACAAGGTTGTGGGGAAGTCCGGATGGCTCAGCTAGTTAAGCATTCACTTTGCAGCCCCAGCGACTGAGGATCGAAGGCCACCCCGGCCCTTTAGGACCCGTATGCTGAACTGGGGTGTGCTTCCTATGCAGGAGGCCCCCAGTTTAGTTCTCACCCCCTGTTCAGCCCATGGCTCAAAGGGGCGTGCCTCCCATGTAGAAGGCCCCCAACCCAGTTCCCACACTGCGTGGCCCCTGCGCATAAGCCATTTGAAATAAAGTAATTGTTAATATTGCAATACATTGTCTCAACCTGGCAGGGACAACAATGGTGTGATGTGAAGCATGAGAAAATTATGGACTAGGGAGAAGATAAATTAGCTGCATCCTTCACAGATTGGCCCACATGGCTGTAGGTCAGGGAGCACAATCTTGGGGAACTTCTCTGCCAGTCAGTATTTTCAGTTGAGGTCATGCTGCAACTTCTGAGTGGCAAGACTTTGAAGGCTTTCATAAGTCTAGAGAAATAGTGGAGGTCATCACTTTTCTTTGTGATTTCCTCATATGGCTAGCATTGTGGTTTAGGAAACATAAGTGCAATAGGATTTACAATATGAGTTCATGTGTATGCCTCACTGAAAAGAGCATCAAAACAGACTGAACTCTGATCCACGCGCCCATACAGTTATGTCTCTTTTAATATTAGCGTTAACTCCTGCTTTCTTCATAAAATGTTCAAATAAATCTATTACAATGCTACATCAGTGTTTAACAAAACTCATTTGCACTAAACCAATCTGTTCACATTGCCTTCATTGTGTTTTTTGTTTGATACTGGAAATAGGCCACACACCTGACACTACAATAAAATGATAGCTTATGTAATGCAACAGTTCACGTACCTGAAGTTCTATAGATAAAAATAAAGTGTTTACCACAGAAATATTTTACATAGTTTTTCAAATTTAAATTTATTAAAATTAAATAAAAATTTAGTTTCTCAATCACAATAGCCACATTTCAAGTGCTCAACAATCGCTTTTGTTTAGCAGTCAGTCACTATTTTGGAACACATATTATGTCAGTTCCTGAGTTTTATTCTCTATTCACTATAAATACTAATCTAAAGTTTCTGTGATATTTCATTTTTTATTTAAGATAGATTAACAATAATTCAGAATCTAAGACATCAATTATATATTTGGAAAATCAACTAAATTATTTTTATAGGATTTGCCTATTAATAAAGGATATTATTGTTTATAAGATTAGATGCTTTGCATTCCTCACTAATATAAAATTTACTTGCACTCCTCAGCAAGGTAAAGCTCACAGATGATTAAAGTACTGTGTTATTTTGACTGTATTGGAACTGTGAGCCTGAAGTTTATCATTTAGGATTTTGAAATCACACAATCCTTCTTTCCTTTGACTCAAATATACTCAAAAGTATTGCATTCTATCCTTATAACCTCTCTTGGCATCCTGTTATTTTTAAGGCTTTATCAAGGTCAAATTTACACACACAAAAAATTCATTAATTCAAAATGCAGAGTTCAAGTTTGACAAATGTATACACTACTGTTAACAACCACTGGAGTTAATTCCCTTTCTAAACCTACACCCAGAGGCAACCACTGAAACACCTGTCCCAAATTTTGCTTTTCGAGTATCAATACAATGGAATCATGTTGTATGTATTCTTTTTTAATTTGGTTTGTTAGTATTATGCTTTTAAGACTTACCCATGTTGTTGCCTGTAACAGTGGTTGCAAGTTGTCAAACATATTAGTGGTCACTCCTTTACATCATTTAGTA
This sequence comes from Craseonycteris thonglongyai, assembly GCA_004027555.1. Classification (NCBI taxonomy): domain Eukaryota; kingdom Metazoa; phylum Chordata; class Mammalia; order Chiroptera; family Craseonycteridae; genus Craseonycteris; species Craseonycteris thonglongyai. The sequence goes on along the minus strand of PVKE010007117.1, from coordinate 40,634 downwards.
GTATTCTCTTGCATAGATATCAACATTTGTTTACTTATTAATATTTATCAGGTGATGAATAGTTTGTTTCCAGTTTTGATCATAATGACTATAATAGTTTTAAACATATATACAAGTATGTATGAGGTTATATGTTTTCGTATTTGGGGGGAGATAAAATCATATAATAGGCTTTGTTTTGTATTATAAGTTATGAATAAACTGTATTAATGATTAACAATGTCAATTTTCTTTAATGTGTTTATTGGATATTTATATATCTTTTTCAATGGGGTAACTGCTCAAACACTTTGTCCATGGTTTTCCTTGCATATTTTGTTTTTTTGTTATAGAGTTGTAACAGTTATTTATGTACTCCGGACGCAAGTCCATTCTCACATATATATCTAACCAATATTTTCTCTTAGTCGATGCCTTGTTTTTTCATTATGCTGATTTTTTCTTGTCCTGTGTGATGTTTAAGAAATCTTGGGCTAACAAAAGATCACGAAGATTTTTCTCTTGTTTTTTCCTCTAGAAGTTTTAAAAATTTGATTTTTATATTTAGATCCATGATTCATTTTGAGGTGTTTTTTTTGTTGTTGTTTGTGTGTGTGTGTGTGTGTGTGTGTGTGTGTGATGTGAAGCAAAGGTCAGGGTTAAGAATTTTTTATATGAACATTAAAATGTTCAAGCACCATTTAAAAATATATACTTTCAGAATAGAATTACTTTAGAAATTCTGTCTCAAAAATGGACTCTATGCACATGAGTTAATTTCTGGACTCTATTGTATTATTGGTTTGCCTATCCTTTTTGAAATATTATACTATCTTGATTTCAGTAGCTTTATATTGTCTTGAAATCATGTACTGTAAGTTTTTCAATTTTTTTCTCAAAACAAAATAGTTTTTTGATATCCATTTTTATTTCCATACATCTTTTAGAATAAACATGAAATTAAAAAAAATAAAACAAACTGTTACCCACTTTTTATAGCTCTACTTTACAGCCCTAGTTTTTTTATTGCCTAATAGTATTACTGCTGAGAAAAAAGTTTTAAATAAACACATCTGGCACAAATTTAGAGCCTTGAAATGCTACCTTGTAGTTACTACGGTAATATAAATTGTGTGCCAAGTCTTTTTCAAATTATTTGTCCTGATATAATCCTATTTGTCTATTACTATAAAATTTGTTTCTTAATGCAAACTATTCCTTTGTTAGAATATCAAAATTAATGCTAGTGATTTTTTATGCACTTTACTAGCAAGAAAAAATATATAGAAAAGTATATATTTTCTAAGGTACAGACAGAAGTGAATCAACAATACTTAAAATGAGGAATAATGGAGAAGAATCATTGAATTAAAAAACAACAACACAGTGGCTATGAGGTCCTTAGAAAGGTTACAGACGATAAACATCAATTCAAACATAACTTTTTGATCCTCACTAATTTATTTCACATACTGAGGCTTAAACATTTTTATAAACCACTGCTAAGATTTGTACTATAGATTTTCATTTAGCCAACTCAAGTACTGATTTTCTATTCTATATCCAATATTTAATCCAAGATAGGAAAGTGATCCATGGAATCCATCCTCAATGTGGTTAAGGGTCACCCGAACTCCAGCATTCTGAAGTCGGGTGGCGTACATGATTCCATCATCTCTTAAGACGTCATGTTGACAGGTAATGACATAGGTTAAGGGTAAACGACGCAACTTGTTGTCATCAGCCAACAAGGGGGCTGCCCGCACATCTAGAAACCCTGGGTATTTTTCAGCCAGCTCAGAAGTACCATAAGTTGGATTGTTATAAAGGTGTCCTTTCTTAAATTTCTCAGGGAGCAAAGAACTCCAATTAACATATTTGAACAGATGGCTTGATTCCACTGGTACATGCTGATTGAAGAGCATGGCTTTTTCAAGTGATCTGTTCATGGTAAAGTATTCACTCCACAACCTGACCATGAGTGATTTGGTCAGAAGTGGGATATGTGAGTTTTCCCGATATGATGGTAAATCCATGTCAAGAGACTGAAGAGCAGGATAAATTAAAGATTGGGTCTTGAGCTTGATCTTAACATCTGGGTCATCTATGAGCTAAAAATAATGTAAAGTGAGTTAAAATAATTTATTTATTAAAATTATTTTTATTTAAATACAATAGGATGATATGCGATAAATTCAAGATCTCAAGAAACAAGAAATATATCTCAAAGAACTTTTTAATTTTCAATGTTATATCTAAGACCATACTTAAATACTGTGAACATAAAAAAATTGATTTGTAATACTCTTTTCCTGGGTAGGAAAAAAACCAACCATCTAATCTGTAATTAAAAAGCAAAATATATTGCTTCTCAGGCTTTTGGCAATATCAAGTGTACAAACCAAAATATGTGTATCAACTCTTACAACCAAGAATATCAATCAGAGCAAACAGGTGTTTTAAGTAAAAAAATATGGATATATATATATATATATATATATATTATATATATAATATATATTATACCAACAGCAGGCATTGACACTTAGAAAGATCATGTTACTAGGAATTTTAGTTTGGCTCTGACACTAAATAGATGAATCCTGGGAAAAATTCTAATTAATTTTAATTTTTACGTGTTTAAAATATTCAAATTACCTCAGTGCATTTAGACAAACGATCTATAAATTAACATGCATATATTTGAGGTATACTAAAAGTTTGCTATTAATAGAATAAATGATCAAAAATATAGATGGGTAATACTAAGCATCACCGTTTAGCTGATGCTTTTGTGTACATTTACTTGGTCCTGCCATTTAGAATGGCCCTTTGTGTCTCATAGATTAGCTTCTCAAAGATCCCTGGAACATTAGCATCTGCTTCTATTGAGGATTTGTTACAAATGCAGATTTCTAATTTCAAAATATCTTTTGGAAATTACAATGAGCTTTCTTATCTCATCAGAGACTAAATCCTGTTTTATGTCAAAGGGCCTGCAGTGTCGTCCCTTTCTCTATCCTGACGTATATACCTAACTTGTTTTCTCTCATTTGCCTTTCCAAAAAATTAAAGTTTTGTTAGTACTTCCAAAGAATTAACTTTTTTCTTTTTGCTTATCTACTATAAACTTTTAACTATTGAAGTTTCTGTTCCTTACATTATTAACTTTCCCCTATATTTTTCTTTGATTTCTTAAGTTAGATGTTTACTTAAGCCTTTCTTCTTTTCTAATATATGCTTCTGAAAAAATGTAATTTTCTATAAATGCTGTTGTAAATGTAGAGAACATATAAAAGATACATATTCTTTTAAATAGTGACTCATTGGTCCTTAAAGCATTAAAAAAGTTGTTTTTTTTGTTTGTTTTTTCACAGAAAGGAGGACTTTTTGTTTGTTTCCTCAATATTATGAAGTAAGCTATTTTTATGATTTGTATTTCTATGAAAGTATTTTTTTTTTCTGATTAAAGATTTTCTCTATTCCTTTTTGTTTCATTTTTTTAGTTGATTTCTACATTTTTGCTTTGTTGTTTCTGTATATAGATTTTTTGTAAATATTTAATTTTAACCTTTCAAAAGTGATTCACAGAGTTCATGGAGCTTTTATCTAGAGCTTCATATCACTCATGAATTCTGCAAAATGCTTTCCTATTGTATTTTCAAATATTTCTTTCTCTCAGCCTCTCCCTTTACTCCTGATATGACATTTGAAACTCTACTGGATTTTCAGACTCTACCTGCTATATTTCATATCATATCTTCTGTGTTTTCTAACTTTTTTGCTTTCCATGCTTCATTTTGCTTGTCATATATGAGTCAATAGTACACATTGTTCAGCATGCAAATTATCTTTTCAGTGTGTCAAATCACTTAAGCAATTCATAAAAAATTTTGAAATTGATAATTTTATTTTTTAGCTTTAGAAATTTTGTTTTCAAAACTCCACTTTCGTGCTAAAATTTGCAATCTTGTTCGTAATGCACTGAAGAAAGTAGGATAGTTATTTAATATTCTGTGACTGATACTTGTAGTATCTGAATTCAGTCAAGTGTCTTTCTCTTGTCTGAGGATTCTGCTTGCCTTTCTTCACAGTTTTTGTTTACCGGTACTCTTTTACCTGAAGATGGTTTATTCTGTGTTGGATATGGAATTTCAAAAATAATTGCAGGAATACTTTAAAGTTTACAATAATCCTATATTTCTCCAAGGAGGATATTTATACATTCCTGTCAAGTACAAGTGAATATCACCACTCACACCACTTTAATTTAAGGTGAAGGTCTGAGATGTCCCCCTACCATTCAGGTGATACGAAGTAAGGCTCTAAATGCACATGAGGTTGGTATTACATTGGGTTCACCGTGACCCTGAGAGTATTTCAGGGCATCATGTAAATGAGGAGTGGTTCATGAGTATCCTGTAATTATAAGGTCCTGGAATTTGACTTCAACTCTAGCCCTGCCTGAAATGCTTCCAAAGTTCATCTTAGTTCAACAGTTTTCTTTTGATTGACACATGCTTTTAGGGTAGAGAGGACACTGAGTGCTGAAGTAATTTTTGTGGGTTTTTCTTTATCATTTCCAAAATTTTCATTTAGGAATTTCTTGTCCCTTATGAGCTCTTTGATTCTTTCCAGGAAGATATTTGATCCATATTTTTAATAATTATGTGTCAGAATTACTTCACCATGATAGAAACATGAACTATAATACATAAGAGAAGGTCTTATTATGCAACACAGTAAAAAGAAATTGATGCTTCGAGTGATTAGGTGTCAAGACCATAGTTGGACATTACTTTAGCTCCAAAAATCCATGTATCCTGACATTTTCTTCATACTGCATCAAGATATCTCTCAGAGCAACAATGAGTAGAAATGACGAATTCAGATTCTGAGAAGAAACGATTATCTGTTCCATAATATATTTAGAACAAATCAAATAATTTTTATATTTTTTTTTGGTTAGAAATCATGACAGGGTTATCTTAAAAATACCAATAGCTAAAATTTATATATAGTACTTTAAAATGTAAATGAAAATGAAAAAATCAGTAGCAATGAACTAATTCTAATCATAAATGTTGCTAATAAGTTTTTGCTGCACATAAATTAGTTATTAAATTGCAGAAATTCATTTTCAAATATATAAGAAATTTTCTTTCCTGTAGGAATACTGCTTCTAAATCATTATGTCCAGTTTACTTATCAGGCCAATAAACCAATATAAAAACAATTTTACAATCTATTAGACTAATTATAATTATATACCAAACTAAATTTTGATAGCTCCAAGTTATGTAGTTTTAGCCAAATGTCATAGAAATAGTATAATCATTATATCTGAAAATTACAATTCCTTCCCCAAGTAAATAGTACTTAAGAATCTGCTAACATTTTTGTCAACAGGCAAATTGATTATTCGGATAACAACAATTTTCATGCAAGTTTTACAATACTCCACTGGAAACATCTGAGTTCCTAGTTATAGGGATTGGTGTCATTGATTGACTTCACAAATACCTCCCTTGATATAACAAAGCAGTGTGATCAGGAACTTGCCTGACCATACCAATTATATTTAAACCAATGATCTAGAAAGAAGATTTTATCATTTTATTTTTAAAACTCTGGCAGGAAGGAAGATTAGAAGCACTAAGTATATTAGTGTCCTCTGATATGATCTTTATGTGTTTCTAATCTCTCACATATTAATATATAGCTATGTGCATCAATATTTTCACGGTTAAAATAAATATATTTAGGTGTGGGATATTTTTAAAAATGAAACATACCTGCTGAGTTACAGCTGCAGCTAAATTCCCTCCTGCACTGTCTCCAGAAACACCAACTCTCCCAGGATCGACACCATAGCTTTCGAGAACTTTGGGGTTCAGAAACCATTTTATTGCAGTGTATACATCTTCAAATTGATTTGGAAAGTGATGTTTAGGTGCTAGTCTGTAGCTGTGGAGAGACATAAAAAAACAAAACAATGTTCTTTAAGTCTATATTTTTAATAGAAAATGTGTGTGTGTGTGTGTGTGTGTGTGTGTGTGTGTGTGCGCGCGCGCGCGCGCTTTGAATGAATGCAAAGACAGACTTAATCCTAACAATAATGCTTGATAAGAAAACTTTTACAAATGTCATTTATACTCATAAAGGTTTGAATCTGAAACTTGTATTAGGCTTTAGAAAATAAAATCCCAGGTGATAACTAACTAAACCCACAGAATGTTTTTTCTTTGTAATTATTACACCTTATTATTAATTAATAAATATTAAGCAAGTCTTAGGAATTATTTTATTTCAACATAATCTAATGATCAAGAATGTATATATTCACTACTATGTTTTTCTCATAGTTTCTTTATTTTTAATTTTTGATTGCTAACCTATAATGCCTTTTTAGAATAAATTTTGCCCTGTATTTCCATAGGTTATTTGGTGACTAATTGCCTTTAATGTAGGATTATACCATGAAATATACTGTACTAATTGCTTTAAATGTATTGTGCCACCTAATTCTCAAAACAACCCTATGATATAGAAAATATTATGACTCTCAGTTTACATATGAGAAAATGAAGCTAAAATGAGATTTAACTGCTTCAAAGTCATTCAATCCTAGAACTAGGCCTTGAACCTGATTCTCTGACTCTTGCAGCCCTTTCTTATTTACTCTGCTAATTACAAGGTGGCTAGAAATGCAGCAGATTTGTACAGGAGATTCGATAATTTGATTTTATTCTAACTATATCTTGACTTCCTGATTTTCATCCCTGCTTGACCAATCTATACAACCTTTTTCTCTCTGACTCTTTTCTGGTCATGTTCAATCTTACTTTTTCTATTCTCACCCTCTCGATTCCACTTAAGACACAACTAGCATAAACAAAGAATGAACAGGACATCTGAGAACGTCTTTCGAGATGGCACATGGCCCAAACCCAAGAAACCACCAGTGCTCTTACTTGGTTGAAATGACAATAGCATCAAGTCTATCAGCTGTCCTTCTTGACAGAAAGTCATAATTAAACCATGCTGAAATAAAAGAAAAGAAAATCAGAGACTGACAAATGAGTCAATGGGTGTTTCCTTCAGTAGAAAGCTTATGACTGCAGCTTTTTCCTAATTGAAATGTTCTGGGAAAATATTTCTAATATTTCCTCATAGCTATAGAACACAAGTTCTTCTGCTCAGTGATCCTTCAATATGTGCATTGTCAGTTTTCTTGTCTTTTCCCACATTTCATACTGGACAATTTAAGCCAATTTGATTCTCTTCAAAATTCATCTCTGCTGCTTTCAATGAGTAGGTATTAGGTGGTAGGAGAATAATCACATAAATATAACTCCCTGACTTTCAGGAAGTCATGATCTACTGGAGATAGGAGGAGCAGGATGAGGCATGCGTATAAACAAAAGCAATAATGCAAAATATTAGTTGTAGAAGAGTACATAAAGTGCTTTTGGAAATAGTATTAAACTACAAAAACATGGCCAGAGGAAAATAAGGAAAAATAAAGAAGAAATAAGGAGAGCTGAGAACTGATTTATACATTCACATTTTCTAGGCAGACAAGAAGATATGTGCTTTCTGAGTGTTTTTGGCCATGTGTATGGGGTGGGAATGGGTCACACATGTTTACTATTGTGCTTGAAAAAGTGTTCCCTTTTGCATATGAGAAAAATTTTTTTTTTATATTTATTTATTTATAATTGTTTTTTGACGAGAGAGAGAGAAAGAGAGAGAGAGAGAGAGGGAGAGTACTGAACTGGGGGAGCTCCCAGTTCAGCACATGGTTCCGCACGGGCCGGGGCTGGGATTCGATCCTCGGTCCCCGGCGCTGCAAAGTGAGCGCTCAACCCACTGAGCCATCCCGGCTTCCCCTCATATAAGAAAAATTTAAGAAACTAAAATAGAATTTGCCAGTAACAAGAGGAAAGAGAGATCATAAACTAATAAAAGAAAAGTATCAAGATATGAAGTTGCCACAAAGCTTATATCACTTGGGCCATAAAAAAATGTCAAATACACACTAAGTTTTAAACTTTCATTTAAAATTTTCTATAAAATACATGGTTATATCTTGAATTAGAACACACATTTTTATGCTTTGCTTTAATATTGAAATAGAATGCATCAGCCAAATGTTATTTTGTTTCAGAATTTATACTTATTTTGTTCCTTTACCTTGGTGAGCATAGTTCCATTCTTCAGGGATACCTTGATGGAAATATTTTTAATGATGTGCTTGGGGCAGCAGAAACTCATGGAAACTAACTGAGGCATGGCATAGTCAAATTCTGTCTTAGAAACATTAGTTCATTGCCAGCTGCTGACTTTACTGCCTGAATTTATAGAAAATGTTAGACCAGATGACATCTTCCCTGCTCCAAATTACATTCCAAATCTACATCAGCACCCATCAATACCGCCTTTTCTCCTATCACAGAGAAAGTTACATTCCTCCTCCTGTGTGTTGTCGATACTTCCCTTTTGTATTGAACCGGAGTTCCTCCTACGTCCTCTAGTCCAGCAAAGTTCATTCCCTCCTCCAGACCCCTCTTTCCACACATGTACAACATACCTCTATTAACTGCCATCTTTACCTTCAGCTTAGAAACATGTTCACAGACCTTCCATATATAAATATAACATATATACAATGCAAATTATGTAAATTGTTTATACACAAAGTAAACTATAAAGTAAAATCACATATAATAAAGTGTTATATATTAGGCATATTTATAGAAATATAGAAATACATAAAATAAATTGAGATGTATTTATATTTTATATAAGATAAAAATAAAGGACCCCTACTCGACTTCTTTTCCAGCCAACACCTTATCTTTCCTTTATATATGAACTTATCGAAAGGCTGGCCTCACCACCTTCAGTTCCTCTTTACTCATCCACTGTTCAACTCATTTTATTTTGGATTTCATTACTATATCCCATTATTTTTGCAATTAACAAATTTAATAATAATTTTCTACATTCATGAAGTAGTTTTTCTTCTTAGCTGAGATTTCTCACAGATTTTTTTTACTAATTATCCCTTTCAGAAATATATTTAAATTATTTCTTTTAAGCCAACATAGCTCCAAAGAAATAAAGGTCAGGAGATGCAGAGATGGCTCAGTGGGTCCGAGCTTCAAGTCCCAGTCCTGGCCGTGGTCTGTGTGGACCCACATATGTTGAACTGAGAAGTGGTACCCAGGTGGGAGGCACCCAGTTCGGTTCCCACCTAGGGTGTGCTACACATGTGAGAGGTCCCCTGTTTGGTTCCAGCCCTGCACAGCCCCCAGTCACCTGTGGAATGAAGCGTCGGCTGTGGAGACTGCTCTGGTCCCTACCCTTTCTCTCTATCTCTGTCGAACAGTAAATCTTAAAAAAATGAACAACAACAACAACAAAACAAAGAAATAATTATCAGACAGCTGAGGTGTCCTTTTATGTTTGTATCTGTAATAATGTTTACCAGATACATTGGAGTCAATACCTTAATAAAATTTATGTTATGTGATAAACTAAAATTTTCAACAAGGGGTACATACCAGCATTCCCCATACACCAGCCACCACCATGAATATAAAATAAACCTCTTCTTAGTGCCTCTGACTTTCGGTTTGGTATATATACACGAACAGGAATGTTGTTGAAATTTGTCTCCCTCACAGTGACATTTTCATCGGATGTGGGTAGGACTTCTTGAAAGCTCATAATGAACGTTACAGTGTTTATGAAGTTGTTGATTCCCAATAGTTCTACAAACATAGCCTTAAAGGAGAGAAAGGAAAAAAGAAAAAAAAAAAATCCACACAGGTTACAAACAACAAATGTCAAAGCTGTTTATGAACACAGAAGTACACATATATGATCCCAATGATCCTGTGTCATACGGTTACAGGTGAATCTGAATGATACAGACAGAAATGCTGGAGCTTCAGAATCTTTACCATAATAGTTGTCTTGAGTAAAAAAAAAAAAAAGCTGAAATATGCTTAAGGTATTACCACTTGAAAGATTCTATGCTTCCTACGTTGAGTACAAAGATAAACAAGGTAAGTTTTCTAAACTCAGAGTTAAGTGGGAAATTGATATATAAGCAGTTATCCAACAACATATTTGCATACTTGCAAGTCTTGTAGACAAATACAAAGATCTTTGGCAAAGGTCAGTAGGGAGATAAACTACTTGCCTGGGCAAGAGATCTGGGGGAGGAGTTTTCAAATAGAAGGTGAACTCTGCTACGAGTATTGACAGAGGAGTAGAGTTTGGTCAAACTGACAAAGAAGAAAATTTTATTATAGGGCAAAGGAACAGACACAAAAACTGCAATTACAATCAGAGAAACACAAGTAGTTTGATTTACTAAAGCTATGAAGTCAGGTTGACACAGAGGTACATGAAAGAAAAGAGACCCAAGAGGTGAGTGCGAGCCGAAATCACGAAGGACCTATAGTGTTGGAATTCTAAGAATCAAACAGACATGTTTTGCAATCATAATTTTGTAACATGTGGACTGTGGTCCTAGGTGATCAATTAAATAGCTGGGTCAACCTCTTTCCCATTGTATGATGAGAAAGTAAGTAGAAAAGGAATATAAAAATTGTCTATTTTTAGCAATGAATTATCTCTACCTTGTTCCTGAAAGGAAAATATGTTTCCCAGAAATTCTTGACAGATTGAAGTATGCCACAGATAGGCACTCTTATAAGATTGAGAGGGAAGAAATGAAAGAGAAGACATTATTTTCTTTGGGCCTTCTGTGGCCATTCATATGCACATTAATAAGCGTGTGGCATTTCATGCCTCTGATTGTCCTTTTGAGAATTACCACTTCACTGATGTAGGCAGCTAGAATTATTGGTGGCTTCCTTTCAACCCCACACTCTAAAGACTGTCTATCTCAAATTCATAGTATATTCTTAATTTGTTTTTGTTGAGATGCTTATAGTAGTGTCTATATTCTAACAAAACCATAATTGATAGAGAATATAGTCTAGAACAAATTTTCAGAAAGAATATTTTAGATGTACTGGAATCAGCCAGCTGACCTAGTTAGATTTAAACATAGTAATGACTTCATGCCAGTCTAAAATGGAACCTGTTAATGTTTGAAACATAGTAGCAAAACAGTTATTAAATTTAACAACTGTAATAGTTTCTATTAAGAGATGGTTTTGAGAGTCCAAGTAGATGTTGTAAGGTTGGTGGGCCTCGGGGGCCTGTCTGTAATCTGCCTGGGAACTTTCAAAGGCGGGACTTCCGTTGGCAACCTGATCCGCCTCTCCCCCACCCCAGAGCCCTATTTAACCCCCTCACTCCCTTCCCCGTGTGCTCATTCTTCGGCCCAGACCTTTTTCCTCGGACCAAACAATGTAGCCCGGGAGCCTACCCCCAATAAAGGCTCGCATTTGATTAGCCACTCGATCTCCCATGTCGCTTCCTTACAGATGTAATAAAATATTACGGTGCAACTGATGCGTTCAAGCACTGACTGCACTTGAAAAGTTACTGAAAGAAAAATGACTTTCTCAGGGTTTTGGTTTTTCATCTCAAATCACATTCAGTAAAGCAGACATTCTCTATACCTTCCCTAACAGAAATTTCCTATCTCTTAGATCTCTGTCTAAAAACAGAAAGAAGAGTTTAGTCTTGTAGATTATGGAATTATAATGAAAGGTGAAGTCACATTCCTGCCAGATATCTTAGTTGAAAGTTGAACCTTGGACTTTTATGTGTAAGTGATATTCTGAGTATTGGTTTAGAAACATTTGTACAGATTTTTTTTTTTTTATATCTTTTTATATTTATAGAGAGTAATTGTTTTATCTTCAGTGCATATTTATTTCTATTTTACTTTTGACAGATAGAGAGAGAGACAGAGACAGAGACAGCTAGAGAATCGAACTGTGGGAACTCCCCAGTTCAGCATGTGGGTCCTGCCTGGGCCGGAGCCGGGATTCGATCCTCGGTCCTCGTGGCCTCAAAGCGAGCGCTCAACCCGCTGAGCCGTCCCGGCCCTCCCCTTGTACAGATTTTGAACACCCTAAACTCTCCAATCCTACTAAGCCTCCCCTTGCAGAGGCAATAGTAATATGCCTCAGCAGTAGGTGCATTTAAGGAAGATCAGATGCCAAATTTCCCTGGAATTGTAGAGGAAGAAATCCAGGGGCCTATGGAAATAGTAATATTTGATCTAGTTTAACATGTTACTCACCTTCACACTTGTATTTCAATAATATCCAGAGGATATTTTCTATGCCAAGACATTAAGAAATATATAGCATCTTAATAAAAACACCTGTATTGGTAGTCATCTTCTATCCAAAAATGACAGTGGAAGATTCTAACATTGACATGGACCTTTTGATTTCAATAGGAATGATGAAACCCCAAAGTGTTGCAGACAAAGTAGCAGTGATTAAATATCAAATACAAGCTTTTTGGTGTTAATGAAACGAGTAGCAACACTGAAACACAATCTCAGAGATCTCTAGCAGGAACTAAATGATGATGTCTGAAAGGCTAACATGTAAGACAAGTGATTAAAGTCTGAGTTAATATGCATTGTTTTGGCTTCTCACCCTATTTCTAGAGCTAAGACACTTCACAGACTCAGACCTTTTGAAAGAAGGAAAGTCAGAATGCCTCTGTGGGAGGCCCATGCAATACTATGAGAAAGTGGTACTATAAGTCAGCCTCTTAGCATTCCCAAAGAGAGCCAAGACCTTTGGCTTGGATGCCTTTACATTGGATAAAGGGGAATAGCCAGACTTTAGGGAGGGAATACCAGGCATTTGTTCTATAATGATATTGATTGATAGTGACTCAAAATCAACCATGGCCATAAAACAGAATGGGGACTTATAAATACCAAATATGAAATGATATTTTAGACTGATTTCATATTAGAATGGGTTCAGTGGGTCTGAAATCCATGCTGTGGTTAATTTCCTGCGTTTCCTTCAATGGAGAGTAAAATCAGACATACTTGGCATCAGATAGTGTCTTACATTGGGTTCTTGTTCATTTGAGAGATATGGAGGCCAGAACCATGTAGAAACACCTAACACTGCTCCTCCCTACTGAAATAGTCAAACAAAAGCAATAGCACATCCCAGGAAACACAAAGATTAGTGCCAAGAGACTTGAAGAATTTACAGGTGATAATTTCTCTTACAAGTCCACAGCTGAGAATGCTTCTCACTTTGACCAAACAAAATAGCCAATCTCCTCTCTCTGTGTCCACTTCTCCAATAGACCTCAGCCTTGCCATACAAAAACTACAGCTTCTTAGCACAAATGATTTCATTTACTCCCTTCTCCCCACGTTAGAAGATTTAAACACTAATATAGTTACTAACAAAGTTAAGCTCAAGGTCTCAACCCTATGAGGACCACCAATACCACTTAAAGTGTCTGCTGAGAAAGCCCAACACTGCCCCCAACATGTACTATTTGTTCTGGCCAACACCTCAGATAAGACCCTGACTATCCTTCTTTAGACCATTTATTTACTAAAAAAAGCTTATAATAGTAGATCCTTCCTCTGTCCCTTTGACATGTATATGTATCTCCTGTAACTCAGGAGTGGCTTTCTCAAGGACCTGAATGTCTTTCCTTTGGAATGTGACCATTAGGAAGAACAGAGCCTCTGTCTTCCAATCTGTCGGAGAATAGAATCCCAATTTCTATAACTGCCACCTAGCAGACATAGCTGATATAATTCTATTTACACTAACTAACCCTTTGTCATTTTTAACTTCTTGACTCTTGAGCATTCACTTTCTCCCTTCCTTACTCCAATGCTCCATTTACAACATTTGATCACCTCTGTACAAATTGGAGTTGACTTCAGTTTATGCTGGACACTCTTCCCTATTGTAATAGTATATTATCAATTAAAATCTGCCCTTACCACTTAAATGACAGCATGATGTGGACACACGTATATTCAGAAGTTATTAGATTTTTCTGATGTTAAGAAGTTAGTTATAGTTAGAATACGTGAGAAAGGGGGAAACTGGAATGGCTCAGTAGGTTAAGTACTCGCTTTGCAGCCCTGGCGACCGAGGATTGAATCCTGGCCCTGGCCCGTACGGACCTATATGCTGAACTGGGGAGTGCCCTCAGTTTGTTTCTCACCAGGGTAAGACCCTGGCCAGTTCCTGCCTTGCACAGCCCCACAACTACCTGTGGAATGAAACTATATGGAAAAACCAATGATGTGCAACTATGGAGATTGCTCTGGGCCCTCCCCCTTCTGTCTTTCTCTGTCTCTGTATCTCTCTCTCTGTAAAAAACAACAGAAAATAAATCTTTTAAAAAAATAAGTGAGAAAAGAAAGCATGTAATCAACTGATAGATTGATGATAGATACATAGATATTAACAGTTTCATAATATATATACATTAACTTATATATAATGCACTATCTGTATCTATATGGAGTTATATATCTTATTTGTATCTATATCTAATCCATGCCCAAATCTGAATTAAGATCATATCCATATCCTTGTCTATAACTATCTGTCTATACCTTTCGGTATTTTTCCACAAATTTTAGTTGGTGATGAATATATACATATATATCTCCAACGCTCAGTTGAGAACATTTTTCATACCATTATACCTGGCTATAAGATCACAAAAATTCTCTAATAATGTTGACAGATTTATGAACATAGATATAAATAATAATTAGTTTTTGGTTTTAATCTTTACGAGATATTTTATCTTCAATCTGTGCACTTATGCAATTCTTATTAAAACCTGTAAGTAGTAATATATTCCCAGGTTTCCAGTTAAGTATATTGATATGGGAGAGGTTAAGAGACCTGCTCAAGTCCAAGCAGGCAATAAGTTGGATATGGACTCAAGCCCAACCTGACTTTGGAGCCAGGTGTCACTCCTAGGCAGCTGATATATTGTCCCTTAGTGGCCATCATTATGAGAGGTTCATTGCAGAGATAGGATGATGGTGGATACAGTGGAGAAGTTTCCCTCAGTATTCATAGAAATTCCATGACTGTGAGACTGACCCAAAACCCAATTCTGAGATCACATTTGGCAGGACTAAGGGTCTAGTGGGATGGTGTTTCCCCTAGTCTGCCTCATTTTCCTACCCACTCATGCTCCACTTGAGTAGATGTTCAAGTAGCAAGCAAATATCACTCTTTACTGGTGTCCAACAGCTGTCCCAAAGAAACATCAAGAGGAAGACTCACAAAAAAGCACATACCTTCAAGAAGTGATTGTCCTGTTACTACAAATGTCAAAGGAGCAGAACTCATGCATGTAAGAGTGAATGCAAATGCCTAGTCTGCCTGACAAACTTGGGGAGACCAGCTATTCCAGCCGTAGGGTGTTCCAGGTCTCCTCCACATTGTGGACACCCTTCCCCCACAACACACACACACAGCTCTACACACTGATTAATCATGTCTGGGTAGAGCAGGTGTTCCCTACCTGCTACTCTATGTGATTACAGGAGTGAAGGTGCCTACCCAAGTGTGGACCTTCTTCTGTCCTCTTTACTTCTAGAGTATTAAATCATGGTTCTGCTGAGTATGATTTTTGCATGAGAACCCTAACAATGTAATTTTTAAGAAATCAATTGTATTTCAGGCCTGCTGATTTTAAATGTTAACTAAGAAAGGTGATATTTGGGTCATAGCATTTATTTACTTAATTTTAACAAATGAATTAAAAATGTCTATAACATAAGATTAAATAGCTGTCAAAATTTTTCCTATGAGTAACTTATGCTAATTTAGTTGGCTCTGCTTTAAATCAAAGTTAGGTACAGAAAATCCAAGGTCCTCTTTCAAAACATAAATTACTGGATTCAAGTATTTTATCTTTAAGGAATGAGACTATTTCATTTCAAATAAATATTTTTTAAATGATAGAGAATGGTACTATGTTATACAAATTAGAGACAGAAATTTAGTTGTGAAAATAGTAATTGTAACATGTTTTACAAGAAAGTACTGAGTGTGACATTTTTAAAAGTGACTATGATTTCACAAATTTTTAGATTCAAATAGGAAGTATAATAAACAAAACAAAGATTAGTAAATCACCAATGTGCTGAACATATTGCCCAATGTCCCTGTAGTCTGAATTGAATAGCCAAGGTTTTACAGTTTATTTGACCACCTTCTCTTTAATGAAGTATGATAAATTAGAGCACCAGCTTAATAGACATATCTTCTTAGATAAGTTTACTCTCTTAATACCAACTCTAATCCTAAAAGCAATTTTTGATGTGAATATGAAATCTTAAATGATATAGAGGTAAAATTTTGACCAACTCTTGATTTTATATCACTCAGTGTGTGGGCAAAATTGCTTTTTTTAAATCCATTCTCCAAGTATCTATCACCTAAGGTAAAAAGAAGTAATTGAATTTCTCATGATTCAAACTTGAGAAATGGTGCCTATGTCATTTATAGCACCCAAGTTAGAGTTTTGCATATAAAGTATAGTTATTTGGAAATTTGGAAATTCAAATGATCATTGGGCTTCAAATTGTTCATGTTTGAAGTCCAATGTATCTTCAAGAAGATAATAGCAGAAAACAAAGGAAGCAGGGCTGGAAGAATCAATTATAAATGTAGAAAAAGGAGAGGAGAAGACAATAAAACTAATATTTTTTAAAAGCCTCAAACCTAGAAGCTTCAAACTGCCCCAATGCAACTGAGGGAAACTTTATAATCTTGTGTAAGGGTGGAAAACACATTTCATAAATGCATATAATCCCAAACCTGGGATGAGTCTTATAATGTTGTTTTGCCAAGCCTGTAGGCAACTTCAGAGATTATTCAGGATAATGCTGAGCATTCTATCAGAGTTAGCACTGTAATTATACCTGACATTCCTGTTCTAGGAGGTAACGCAGCATCATGGACTAGTTAACAGTTGAGTCCATTCAATGACTCATTCAACTTCATCACTGAATTATTTGAAGTTTGAATTATCATTCTTTATCTTATGCTCCAATTGATTGGGAAAGCACAAAATATGACCAGATGGCACTGAAGTCAAGCAAGAAGCTACAAAGGTTTTTGTCTTTGCCCTGGGGCGGGGGTAGTGGTGGAGGTGAAGAATAGAGTTGGAAATACTCCAGCTACTTCATCAGTGGGTGACAGACTTTATAAAGGTTTAGAAATGATGTCATATTGTATGGGTATTCTAATAAATTTAGCAAATAAATTAATTTTTGTCTTAAAAAAAAGGTAATGAGGGTCTTAAGGCAAATCTAAAATTTTCTTTCATAGAAGAACATGAAAGAAAACAACAAGTCAATAATCACAAGTGTAGACTATTTCTGCCAAAAACTAAGAGTCACAAGAAACCCAGGAACTACATTATGTGAAGTATTGGATCAAAGCAACTGAAACCTGCAGAACTGTACAAAAACCATGGTGTTAGGGCAGTATGAAAGGCAAGATAGAAGAGTGGGGGGCCCTGAAGGAGGTAGATCCTACAAAAAAGATAATAAATATTACTCCAAGCATGAAAGAGCCTTACCATGATCAAAGACTCCTGGGAGAAGGAAAGATGAGAATGCTTGAATACTGAAAGAAGTAGCTAAAGAAACTCAGAAATCACCTAGGCAGGACCAGAGGTAACTGATCTCAGAAAAAACTTCCAAAGTGAAGGATAACACAAGGCTGTATTCTTTGCTAACAATAATCAATGATGGGCCAGGGGATTCAGGAGGGCTAGAGAGAATGAAAAAGGTGACAATGTATGAAGATACAGATATATATCTATATCTATAGATATAGATATATGTATATGTGAATATAAATTGTAGTAATAAGAGTCCTTGAGTACAAAAATTGAAAGAAAATTAGTCTTGACCCTACCTCTCTTTCCCAGGACATTCGTGAAATACCTTGTCCAAGAAAAGCCATTTTATTCAATTAGAAATAATACAAGTCTATGGCCATACCACTCTGAAAATGCCCAATCTTGTCTGATCTCGGAAGCTAAGCAGGGTTGGGCCTGGTTAGTACTTGGATGGCAGAAATGATACAACAGTTTTATATATATATAAACTATTCATGTAAGATACTATGCACTATAAGAAAAACAATGTTTCCAACTCATGTAAACAAACTAGAAAAAAGTTTCTACAAAACAGATATATTACACAATACTGTAAAATAATTTTTAAAAAGAGCATAAAAAGAAACATCACTAAGCAGAAATACACCTATTTAAGGAAGATATAGGTAGGTATTTGGAGGTGATCACTAGTCAAAAGAATGAGAGACTAAAAACTGGTACTGGTAGAAAAAAATAATTTCAGAAATTAACAACAAGTTGAAATAAACTCTAGGTATTATATATGATGAAAATTAAAAAAAAACAGGAAAAAATGCAGAGAAAGATTAAAAAGTACTATAGGGAAGGTGACATCGTTTTAGCAGACATACAATGATGACATGTGTGTGTGTGTATAAATGCAGGTATATAAATCAAAACAATTAACCAAAATTAACATTTTAAATGTAATTTAAAAATAAGTTTAAAAATAAGACTTGAAGCTATATTCCAGTGAAATTGACCCACATTTCTCAACATATGTGCCCATAAAATTACTAAAAACAATTAAATCACTAATTAGAAAATGAAAATAAGACAATGTATTCAGAGCAACTTTAACTGCCAGAAGAGAGTTAAAACACCTTAAAAAAAAAGCAAGCAGGGAGATAATGAGCCAAGTGTTTTAATACTCAGGCTAATTGTCCTTGAATTCTCATTTTTTTTTTTCTTCTGTAAGCAATTTGCCACGGAGAAGGTTAAAGATAATGTATGGTTTCATTTCTGAGTAATTAACCTGGCAGGAAAAGAACATTTGAGGGCCAGCCATGGTCACCAGGTGGACACCCAACCGGGCGGTGGCCGGGTCACTTCAGCAGCTCACCCCTCTACTGCAAATTACGCGCATCCAGTTCCCTGGCTTCTTACCAATGACCTGTGTCCCCATATTTTAATAAGGAATCATTTCCACATCAGAATACAAGATTACTGCATAGAATTCTGTCACTAATCACGGTGGGGCTCAGCCCTACCGTGTAGTTTATACGTTAAAATGTTTCATCCTGGTGGCATTCGTAACATGAAACTCACGATAAGGCTTTGCTGTTTTTCTCAGCCAACAATTTTTTTTTGTCTTTTTATATTTAAAATCGAAACTACTTGACTACTTCCTCCATATTCATTGTTATGGGTCTGCATTAAAAAAGTGTTAAAATATAAACAAGGTAAGCGATTTCTCCTGATTAAACTGTTCACACTTCAGTGTCAATTGCATTGTATACATACCACATTTGTTATAGTTTTTATTTGTGTAGTCATCCAGGCTAATCTCCATGGCTGTTCAATATTCTCTGGGAGAGGTGTGTAAACATAATAGGCCCCGAGGACGCCCACCACCAGGAGAAAAACCGTCGTTCTTCCCATGATGTTTCCTTTCTACTTCACAACACTGCAGCAAAGACACTTTGAAATATTCGGACTGAAATTTCATACCTGGCTGTGGGCCCTCTGACAAAATGTTATCTCACTTCCTGAATACAAATTCCACCACTCAGTATGTCATTTCACAAGCTGCTCAGTAATAATTAAACAGTAAAAACATACAAAGAACTCTGGGTAAGAACCAGCGCTTATTGCCTGCAAGTTTTGTCATATCCAACATCCTTACTACTTTGCCAAGCAGTCAGTAAACAAACACGTATTGAATAGGTACAGAATACTTCGTTTTTTAAGAAGGGACATAGGAAAATACAAGAAGCTTAGTTTAAACTTTAAGTAACAAATCTCAGAGAGGAGAAAAACAAATATTTTTAAAGTATCAAGAGCTTTTTTAAATAAGGTGAATATGCTGACATTAATTTTATATTATGATAATACCGGTACATACTTTGTCTTGTTACAATTTTAATTATCAGTGAATACTAATCATGTTAAAATTATAATTTGTTCTATAGAACAATCATGGAGATAGCGAACAGTTTTTGAGCACTTACTCTGTATCCCAGGCAGTCTCCTAAAACAGTAAAATCTTATGTCATCTACAATATTATTATTGTCATATGAGAGAGAAATAAAGTGAGACTGAGGGGGAATTCGAAAAGTTGCACAAGTTCATTCAGTAATATGGTGTGAAGCCAGTACTAAATGATATGATTTGATCTTTTTTCTTCATAGATGCCTGTTAGGGCTGAAGGGTGAGATTGTGGGAGGAGGAAAAAACATTAACATGAGCACCAAGCAGTAGCTCCGGGTGCCTCCCTGAAGAGAAAAGCCTGAAAGGACTTTAAACTGTCCCACCCTGAGGCCTTTGGGACTTGCCCTCCTGATTATTCACTAAACATGGGCAATCTAGATGCTAATGCTTTCTGATACTCCTCCTCCACTCCCTTTTCTGGTTCTTCTTGCACCTGCGTATAAAAATGCTCTCCCAAAACCCAAAAGTGGCTGATGCCATCTTTCTCTCTTTCCATGTCAGCCCAGCCATTTTTCGGCCGTTTCTAATAAACTCTCTCGCTAACCCAGAACTTGGTGTGGTCTCTCTTTGGCAAAGCTTACAATAGCCTCCTGTGATAATTTTATATTTATAGTCCTCCATGAGTGCTCATTAAAACCCCACTTATCCCAGTTCTTTAATTAGTCTCATGTTTTACATGAGCAATTGAGATTAAGATGATTAAGGAATTTTCCAAGATCATACAAAACCAAGTATCAGTGTCAGAGACACTTTTCACTGAATATCCATGTGCCCCTATAATTTTTAGATCTTGTCTCTTGTGTTAAGGAAGGTTTTGGGACTATTGCTGGCCAAAGGGATCTGCTGGTAATTGTGTGTCATTTCCAGACAGAATTAATTAAAATCCACAGGGTCTGGAAACTATCTTTTGACATGGTGGCATCACAAAATATAGGTAGTTTGGATTAAGTGACCCACGGGTTCAGTTGCTCAAATTCTATAAAAATTTTCTTGAGGAACAAGTAAATATTTTGCCGAGTTTAAAGTTATGTTTGACTGGATCCTCATATCAGTTTAAATATGTGCTATCACGCAGTCTTCACATCAAGAGTGAAATGTAAAAACTATTATTATTATGGCACCCAATCTTTCTTTCCCAAGGTCACATCAATATGTAGTTCCTTAGCTATCATTTAGGCCTGGATCCTCTGGCTCAGAGGTCTTCTTAATATTCAGCAAATTAACGAGAAGTAGAAATCCAGAGGAGCTAGTTATTTTTATGTAATGTCATTGTTTATTTTATTTGATTTCTTTCAAATAAAATTAAATGGGTCCTTTAAGTATTTTTAGGATTCTCATCCCTCTTTACCTACCTATCTCTGTCTTTTCTTTTTAATTGCACTGGGCTTCTTTTCATCAGTTTCATCTGGGAGACAGATTTATTGTGGGCATGATAAACCATTCAAGAAAGCTGAGAAGGTTTTGATATATAGGGCATCTGACCTAAAGTATAACAAACACTGCAGTTATTGAAAAAACATCAAATCTGTCTACTGTCCATCTGGACAGAAGGTCATATCTAAGAAGAGTTCAAATAAAGTAAAGCAAAGGCAAAATATTAATGAGAATTAACAAATAATGTGGTTGTTGTGTTTTTTTCTTTATAGATAGCCTCCTATGATAATTATATACTTCTATAATTTACATAGAAATTCTATAAAGAAAATAAGGGTGTTCTCAAACATACCCAATGAGCACATCTCTCACTGATTCTTAGACATGCCCATGATCAGCTTTCTTTTCCATTTATGCATTGGTTATTCTTTTTTTTTAAATATATATTTTATTTATTTATTTTGACAGAGGAGAGAGAGAGAGAGAGAGAGAGAGAGAGAGAGAGAGAGAGAGAGAGAGAGAGAGAGAGAGAGAGAGAGAGAGAGAGAGAGAGAGAGAGAGAGAGATGCAGAGACAGAGAGAGAACTGAACTAGGGGAGCTCCCAATTCAGCATATGGTTCTGCACGGGCCAGGGCCGGGATTCGATCCTTGGTCCCCAGGGCTGCAAAGTGAGCGCTTAACCCACTGAGCCATCCCGGCTTCCCCACATTGGTTATTCTAAACAAGTTACATTCTCTCTAGATCCATCCAGATCCTATTTCCAGCTGCCGAAGTCAATGTAGCTGTGTTCTAAGTGATTGACGTTGTGTTAGGTAATGGGAACTAAAAAGATGAAAATATTTGTTGTCTGATTTCAAAGAGCTCATGGGGAACAGAGACACTCCTCCTTGAAGAAGATAGAGGGGCTAAAGGAGTTCCTATAAGAGGTTATGAAATATTTTATGGAACAAGATAATTATATAAGACCTAAGTAATAATGTACAAATTGTAAAGGTTTGTGGCAAAGATTACACTGACCACATGCTTTAGAAAGGGTGATGGGATGGTAAATTAGAGAAAGCAACATTTTTCAGCTAAAATTTTTTTAAAACAAAGAGCACTGAAGGGGATCTAGTAATTTCCATATTTTTTAAGGAAAATTTATTAGTTTAAGATATACTCACTTACTCTTTCATACATGAAGTTCTATCACAGTTAATCAACTGTGGCTGGTTGTATTTTATTTTACTTATTGATTAATTGCACTGATTCATATCAGTTGGACTCGTGTGCGTGTGTACGCATGTGTGCATATGTTTATTCTCACAAAGTTGGATGACCACCTCCCTTTCCCCTTTGACAAGGGGATTCCTGCATGGAACAAGTAGTGCAAAATCAAAGCTTTCAACTTATAGCATTACTTGCTAAAGGCTATATTTCACATCAACTGTGCTTGCACTAATGCTCTGAAAAAATAACCCAACATGGTTTAAATACACTTAAGTCAGATTCTTATTGAACATAACTGAAGATTTTTTCTGGAACAAGGAACAGTAAGACTTGTTTGAACCAACAGTGTACAGACCTATAGATGCCTTTGCCCTAAATTTTGATCTAATTTTTAGTGGTTAATTAATCATTAATTACCATTACCTCTGAGAACTGCTCTCCTTTTCCTTTCCAGCACTTAAAAACTTTGACTTTGACATATTCCCCTCAGAAAACTACCCAGTTTTATTATGTGTAGTGTTGCCTGGCAATAAAGTTAATACAAAAATTTTGTCTGTACATTTGTGTTCATTTGGGAAGAGCAGTGGGTAGAATTTAAATAAGTATTTGAGACTCAAAACAGAAGAAAAGTAATATTTGAAGACTGGATTATCAAACTGCCAAGTCCTGTGCTATGAGCTTTACAATTTCCTTATTCAATTTTTACAACTACTTTATGAGTTGTCTATTATTTTACAAATTCTTGCCAATGAGGAAACTGAAGACCAAGGAGGATTAAAGACTTTGCTCAGTCATGTAGTAAGTGAGATGTTTGTTAAATAGCCATTATGATTCCTAGTTCTTAACCCTTCTACTACGAACAAGGGTCTAAAAGTAAGTACCTGAGACTACTAAACACTTGCCCTTTACTTTACCTCAGTTATGCCCTATGCTCCTCCAGCTTCAACAGAGTTAAGTGATATGATTTCATTAGTAATGATAATTCAGTGGGGGTTTTATTAATATTTAACTGAGAAGTTTATGCATTCCTTGAGCAAAGAATCAAAGCTTTAAGATAACACAGTCAGTGTGTGTTTGGGATGGGGGTGGGAGGACATGGAGACTAAAAAAAAACTGCAATGATTCTGACATGGCCCTGAGTGCTCCAAATACCGGTAACTCCTTCATATTGTCCTGCCTCTTTAAGAGCACTCTTATTTAAACAGTCCTGACTTAGGTAGAGCAGGAATAGGATGGTGAAATCCTTACTCCAGTTAATGAAGGTGAAAATCTAGTTAAGTGATTGGGAAACACAAAGTTGTGTAAACATATCAGTCAAATATTTAAAATTCAGTATGTTATTCCAGAAAGAGAAGTTTTAAAAATCTTCCTTAAACTTGCCAAAGGAGTTTGGACAGCAAGAAAATAGAAGCCCTTGATCTTGGATAACATCTTGTTTCCTAGTCACCTAAAGTATCTTGACCAAGCTAAGAGGAGTGGACTAAGTGACTATGCCATGAACTACTGACTTATAACGTACTGTTTAAAGTCTGAAATGGTTCTGGCAAACTGGCACTTTGTCCTGAAACTTCTAGCTGCTTCCATCTCTGATGGTCTCTCAGGTTTGTTGAACGTTTGGATCAGTGACTGTACATTTTTCAACAGATATTGATAAAATTTGGCTGTACTGAGCTCGGATGTTTAACCCCACATCTGAGTTCTGAGATTTGTTTAGCGGATAACTCCCAGTTATTCGCTGGCCACAAGGAGTTCCAGTCCACCCGTACATGGCTCAGTGTTCAGCTAGATCTGGGACAGCCCTTGACAAGTTTCTCAAGCTCTGTTCTTGGCACAAATTTTATTCTGTCCAGAATTCTACCGCATGGCTTCCAAATGTCTCAGCCTCCCTGAGTTTTCATTTATGACTCTTCAGCTCTGAAAAACTATTACATTCTACTCAGTCCTGATCAATTTACCCACACAATGATCTGAAAGTTTCCTCCAGACAGAAGGCTGGGACAATTGTAAGACTGATGTTGTTCATTACTTGTCTCTCATATAAGGATATTGTTTTTAACCAATGTATGAAAACAGGAATTTTAATCATTTTTGTACAGTTTTCAAGTTGCTTTAAAAAAGAAGCTAAGTTCGTTTTCACCAAGGTTGGATGTGAAAGTCAGTTTATTTTTTAAATAAGTATGTATTAAAATTGACTTTTTTTATAGTTCTATGGATTTTAACACGGATAAATTTGTGAAGCTACCACACAGCTAAGATTCAGAACACATACACCACTCTGCAAAACTGGGAGGTATTTTCTATATCTTTGTGGTCACATTATTTCTCCATCTCTATCCCCTCCCCAGGCAACCACTGATCTATTCTCCATGACAATAGTTTTCTCTGGGAGAATATAATATAAATGAAATAATATAGTATATAATAATTTGAGACTAACTTCTTATGCTCAGCATAATCCCTTTAAGGTTTGTCCAAGTATTATGTGTATCTAATTGACTTTTCTAGAAAACAAATTATCCAAACAAAGTAAAAACATAGTTACAAAATAGTCATGGGGGTGTAAAGTACAGCATAGAGAATACAGTCAATAACATTGTAATAACAATGTATGGTGTTAGGTAGGTACTAAATTTATTGAGGGCATTCACTTCTAAGTTATACAATTAATGTAACCACCATACTGTATACTTGAAACTAATATAATATTGAATGTTAGCTGTGGCTGAAAAAATTTTTTAATGTACAAATAAACACAAATTAAAAACAAAAAAAAACCTTTGCAAAAGATTAAAACAAATGAAATCAGACAATATTTCAATCTGAATGATTATAAAAAATAATTATTAATTCCAAAAGCTTCAATAATAGTATTTTAATTTACTAAAATTGCATTATACATATAAGAAAAGAAAACAAACAAAAAAGAAGTTCAATATGTATTGTACTTATGTTAGGTCAACACTTCCTGAGTTGTTTTATAGCAAATACTATGTATAAATATTTACACAGTAAAAGCATATGAGAATAGTTATTTTTTTCAGCAAGTTCCAGCAAACAAGTTAATTTTAAGTAACAATTGTTGCTAGTATGAACACAATATGGTGTTTTTATCAACAAAATACTGTACAAAGAATTTTTTTTCCATCAAATTGCAAATTAAACATAAAATTTCCACTGCTCTGTCTCATTATAATTATTGTACAAGTTCTCATTGAGGCCATTCTCATTCTGTGTACATCCTGTAGTTTGTCCTTGACTAAATACTGAGACCCCTGTATCTTTCTGCTGAAGGCCAGTAGTATCATTACTTTTCACTGTTCTAAAATTATTTTTAGTACACAAAACTAAAAGATGTTAATAATATTCTATTCGTATAGTTATTAAATCACTCATATATTTATCATAAGATCTAGAAATCACTTGACAAGAAAATAAATATAATATTATCATGAAAGAATTTTTTATTAACCCACATTGCTGTTTCTGCATATCTAAATATAGTCATATTATCCAATTATCCATCTTAAGAAATAGCAAACAGCAAATTAAATTTAATGTCTGTAGTAGGAAATAATTATTGGAGATGAGCATTAATTAATAAAATAAAAATAAACATGAGATAAAGAAGATCAACAAATGACTCTAGATATCTTTGAAAAGGCCAATAAACTGATAAATCCTGAAGTGACTTATCAAGAAAAATAAAAAATAAGACGTTATCACAAATTCTACTGGCACTTAAAAAGATAAAATATTACTAACAACATTGTGTCAATAAATCTAAAAACTTGGACGAGGTGGATAAATTCCTTGAAGAAAGAACTTTTGAAAGTCATCCAAGAATAAATTCTAAACAAGATGGATGTCAACATAACTATTAAGGCAATTTAATCTACAATTTAAAAAACTTCCTACAGTTAAACCACAGGCAAGATGGATTGACAGATGAATTCTTGAAAAATTGGAAAGAAGAAAGAATATCAGTCTTACAAAAACTTTCCAGAAAAGGGAAAAAATATAGATGGAGTGCTTTGAGATTATTTTGTGAGACCAGCAAAACCTGAACCCAAAATTTGACAAAGCCAATAAAAGAAAAAAAAAAAAGTAAAAGTGAAAAGCTCTCATGAAAATGAACAATATTAATTCTAAACACAATGTTAGCAAATAGAACCCAACTATTTTATGCATATTACAAGTGGGATTCATTTTAGTTATACATATTGGCTTAACATTTAAGAACTGTATTAATGGAGAAAAATATGATACTGTTAGAAAAGCACTTGAAGTAATTCAATACCCAATAGTAATAATAATAATAGCAATAAATCATTCATTAAACAAACAATAGAAGAGAATTTCTTCAACTTCTTCAAGAGTATTTACAAAAAGACCTAAACCTACTGTGATATCAAATGTAATAGTGAAATATAAAATTATTCATTTCTAAAGTCAGAAAAACATTAAGATATCCACTCTCACCACTTCAACTCAACATTATCCTGGAGGTCTTAGCCAATGTAGTAAGACAAGGAAAAAAAAAAAAGGTCATATGTATTGAAAATGAAGAAATAAAGCTTTCTTTCTTGGAAGATGACATACTGATGTAAGAAGAAATTTCTGAGGAATTTACAAACTCAGAGTTAATAAGTAAATTTAGCAAAGTCTTAATATACACAAGATCAATATTAAAATATAAAATATATTTCTATATACTATACCAATAAACAAATAAAAGTAAAACATCTAGATCCATTCACAATAACAACCTTGATATGAAATTTCTATAATTAAATCTAACAAAAGATTTGTTAAGACCATGACATGTGAACTACAAAATATTGTTGCAAGAAATTAGATGGCCTAAATCAATTAAGAAATACTCTGTGTACGTGGATTGGAAAATACACTATCTTTAACATAATATTCTCTGAAAAATAATCCATAAATTCAATGAAATCTGTCCTAAAACCTCAGAAGTTATTCTATAATTCAAAAAATGTAGTATAGCCAAAAGCAAGTTTTAAACAGAACAAAGTTGGAATATCTACCACATCAAATTTTGAGCTTAATATAATATAAAGATTGATAAAGTTGAACAACAATAGAAAGTATTCGAAATGAAACACACAGGGAGGGAAATATGAAAAAAGTATCAGTGGCCTCTGGGAAAATATCAAGCAATTTAATATGTGTAATTGGAGTTCCAGAAAGAAGTAGCAGATGAATTATGGGGGTGGGGAAGGACAGATAAATTATTTGAAGATAAATGGGTCATAGTTTTTTCAAATCTGAAAAAAACTATAAACTGAAAGATTCAAGAACCTCAATAAATCCCATTGAAATAATAAAAATATAAACTACAGCAAGACACATAATAAATTGCTTAAAAAGAAAGTCCTCAAAAAATCATAGAGCAAAAGTAGCATTACATACAGAAGCATGTAGATTAGAATGACCACAGCCTATCATTAGAAATCTTTACAAAGAGAACAGATCAACATCTTCAAAGTACTGAAAAAATATAAGTAATCAAACCATAATTCTAGTTAAAGTGAAAATATTTTCTTGAATGAGGGCAAAACACAACTTTATTAAGGAAATTCATTGCAAGTAAACTTGCACTACAGAAAAAAAAAGTATTTTTTAGGTAGAAGGTAATAAAAAATATCTCTGATGTATACAAAAGAATGAAGAATTCCAGAAAGATAATAATTTGAGTCAATATAGATTTTTTCTCATTTATAAAATACCTCAAGAGGTAATCAATATTTAAAGCAAATATATTTTTAATATAATGTTGGGTTCATAACACATACTGAAATACATGACAACAATAATCTAATAGATGAGATGAAAGAAATGGCAGTATACTGTTGGAAATTTCTTACTACTTAAGTGTAACATATTTGATGTTATGTGATAACATAAAGAGGCATGGTGTAAACTCTGAAAACAGTCACTAAAAATAAAACCAACAGCCCAATAATGCAGAAAACAATTAAATCATAAAAATAACAAATCAATACTTAAAAAGTCAGAATAAAAGTTGAAACAATGAGCAAGTGAAACAAATAGAAAACAAACAAAAAAATAACTTAATCCATATAACTCATCCATATGCTTCTCCAGACATGTCCTGTATATACATTTTCCATGTTATCAGAGAACTCTGCTGTGCTGCCCCATATTTATTAGCATGTCCCTCTGAAATTACACATG
Organism: Craseonycteris thonglongyai; assembly: GCA_004027555.1. Classification (NCBI taxonomy): domain Eukaryota; kingdom Metazoa; phylum Chordata; class Mammalia; order Chiroptera; family Craseonycteridae; genus Craseonycteris; species Craseonycteris thonglongyai. The sequence continues at coordinate 11,799 of PVKE010007117.1, read as the reverse complement.
ACATAAAACGTTTCTTAGTTCTTAAAATTATCTGGTGGATTTCCAAAATAGAAGCCGTTTGCGCAAGACCCAAGAATAGACTAGCAATTGTAATTCAAAAAAGCAGTACTTCTAAGTCGATTTTGAATCCCAAATACCAAAAACTACCACTAGGTGGCAGTGCTTAATTTCATCTGCGAGTGTCTGAGTAGTGGACAGAGCAAAAACCATCAGTGCATGTTTCAGTTCTAGAATTATTGCTAGCAACTCAATATATAAGAGTTGGCAGGGTGCCTATGTTGAGATTATATATATATATATCAGCATATATATATATATATATCAGCATATATATAGGCATCCAATTAGGTATTGTGCTTTTTTTCTTATTGCTCACCCAGCAGTGTTTTGTCCCATAAATCTGTGAAATGTATCTAGAAGTCCTGGACCAAAAAATTCTTAGAAAATGAATTGAATAGGCTGGTCCCTGTATCTTGCTAGTTTAATTAACCAGCTTCTGCGAACCATGTACACTGACATAACCTTTTTTTTCTTCCCTCCTCAGTGAAAACTTAACCTGATATTTTTAACATAATAAATTACCTTCCTCTTAATACTTAATACTTATCAAGACAAAATTGTCTCTACCCTAGTGGTGACAGTATTTGAGGGGGTCCAGGTATTCCTGAGGAGACTATAAACAAATATTGGAATCAGGTCCAAGAGAAGGTAAATTATGTCAGAATTTCTTCCGAACTGAGATACAAAAAAATAATAATAATGAAAAAATAATAAATCATAAAAGTTTTTGGAAAATAGAAGACAAAAATAATTGTTTTGATGGTTAGGGAGTCTCACTATCTTAATATCTATGCCAGTTCTATCCAAGTATATCTATATATTGTCAAAAATTTCAATAAAAATGGTAATTTTTAAAAAAGTGAAACTTTACAAGCTGATTGTGAACTATGTAGAAGAATAAAGAGCATGAGTAGTTAGGATATTTTTGAAAAAGAAGAATAAGGTTCTTTATCCTATTCTACCCTGTCCTACAAGTTGTTAAGATTTACTATAATGGGGATGCTGGGATGGCTCAGTGGACTAAGTGCTCGCTTGCCTTGTAGCCCTGAGGTCCCAGGAATGAATTCTGGCTCCGGTCCCTGCAGACCCATATGCTGAACTGGGGTGTGGTCTCCAGTTTGGTTTTTGCTGAGGCGAGTTTCCCAAGTGGGAGGCCCCCGGTTTGGCCCCTAGCTCACGGGGGCGTGCCTCTCCAGCGGGAGGACACTGGCATGGTTCCCACTCTGCATGGCCCCTGCCCACCTGTGGAATGAAACTATGTTGAGAACTGATGACATACAACTATGGAGACTGCTCTGGGCCCTCCCCTTTCTCTCTGTCTCTGTCTCTTTCTCTGTCAAAAACAAAAATAAAACCTTAAAAAAAAAAAGATTTACTATAAAGCTAAAACAGTTAGAACCAAGCACCACTGCTGATTCAGTGCTAGTCAGTTGATCAATTGATTAGGCTATGAAGCCAGAAACAACCTTACATGTATAAGAAGTGCAATATAAGCAGAGATGTTATTTCTGATGAATGAGACTGGATCCCTTCCTCATACCATCTCCAAAATCAAATCCAACTGACGAATTTAACTCATGACTAACAAACTTTTAAAGCTTTTAGAAGAAAATACAGTACAATATACTTCTGAACTTAGATAATAAATTGCTATTTAAATGGAAAACACAAAATACTAATCATAAAAATAATTAATTTTACTATTTTATAATAACTTCTACTTATCAAAAATTTTATTTCAAAGCAAAAGAAGAAAAGTAACGCTTAGGGAACATGAGAAAGATTCAGAATACTATGTGTGCATATACCTGTGTATGTAGATATGTGTCTTTATAGCATGAATTAATTAGAAAAGATAAGGAATAGAAAAACAAGCAGAAGACATGAATAAGCATTCATGAAGTATTTAAGACCAGTAAGTATAGGAAAATAATCAATTCAGTAGTATTTAGAGAAATGCAATTAAAACATAAAAGATACTATGTTACACACATTTTAATGTCAAAATGAAATAGTCTAACCTATATAATTATTGTGAAAGATACAGATCACTGGGAAAGCACAAACACTGTTTTTGAGAATTTAAATTGGTATAGTTATTTAGAAAACAACATGGCATTACTTATTTATTTATTTTTCTTTTTCTTTTTTTTAAAGATTTATTTATTGTTTTTGACAGAGAGAGAGAGAGAGATACAGAGTCAGAGACAGAGAGAAGGGGGAGGGCCCAGAACAGTCTCCATAGTTGCACATCATTGGTTTTTCCACATAGTTTCATTCCACAGGTGGACGGGGCTGCGCAGGGCAGGAACTGGGCCAGGGTCTCACCCCGGTGAGAACTGAACTGGGGGCACTCCCCAGCTCAGCATATGGGTCCGCATGGGCCGGGGCCGGGATTCAATCCTCGGTCCCCGGGGCTGCAAAGTGAGCGCCTAACCCACTGAGCCATCCTGGCTTCCCCATTATTTTTTATGAGTCAGCATAAAAAATATCTATTATTTAAAGCCTTCTATGCTTCATAGGTTCTTTCCCACCCCTAAATCCCCATACTGCTCAGCCAAACTATTCCTCTAGCTTCCATGGAGAAAAATAAATAAATAAATAAATAAACAAACAAATAAATAAATAAATAGATAGATAGCTAGATAGATAAATAAATAAATAAATGTAATTATTTAAATAAGATTTGAATACCCTATACAAATCATTAAAATGTAAGAGTTTTTGGAGCAAGAAAGGAGGCTAAACTAAGGTCGTAGTAGGTTTATACAGGTTATAAATAAAGCATGTGTTGAGATTAGATTGTATAATAAGAATATAACTTTTAAGGCCAAAGAAGGTAAAAGCACCATCTTCTGGTAGAAGGGTATGTATAAGCATAAGTCTACAGCCATGATAACTGACTGATTGGGAAGCTGTAAGGTGTTTTGGTGACTGGACCTTGAAAAGCAGAAAGGCAGTCTTTGAAATACAAGCTGAAGACTGTCAGATGGGTCACTTAGCTCAATGATAATTGACCTTGCTTCTTTTCTAATGTATGCATTTGAGTTATGAACTCCCATCAAAGACAAATTTTAGCTGCATTCCCCAAGTATTTTTTTTAAGACTCATTTTATTAATTTTGACAGAGACCAAGAGAAACAGAGAAGAGGGAGGGCCCAGAGCATTCTCCATAGTTGTACATCATCAGTTTTTGACATGGTTTTGTTCTACACAGTTGGGTGGGGGCCGCGCAGGGCAAGAACTGGGCAGGGGACTTCCCACATGGGAGGCACACTCCCTCAAGCCAGGGGCTGACCCAGAGGATGAGAAACAAACTGGGGGTCCCCCACATGGGAAGCACACCCCAGTTCAGTATATGGGTCTACATGGGCCAGGGCTGGGATTTGATCCTCATTCCCCAGGGCTGCAAAGTGAGTGAGTGCTTAACCTGCTGAGCCATTCTGGTTTTCCTACATCCCACAAGTTCTGATATGTAGGTGGTGTTTTCATTATCATTCAAATCAAAATATTTTCTAATATTCATAGCAAATTGCTTTTTGACCATAAATTATTTAATAATATTTTTTTCCGACAGGCAAAGACTATTCTCTACGTGGTTCCCATCAGTTTAAATTGATAATAATTGCTTTATGGCCAAGGATATTTTTAAAATGTTCCATGTATACTAGAAAAGAATATGTACTATGGCATTATTTGCTACTGTGTTCATTATGTGTAAATTAAATCATTTTTATTAGTTGTGTTTTCAAAATCTCCTCTATTTATTAATTTTTGTCTACTTTTTTTCTATCATTTACTGAAAAAAAATGAAATAAAATCTTCCACTATGGGTTCTTAGCTTTTAAAAATTCCCTAGCATCCCCCATGAGAACCTACAGAGTAACTTTGATAATAAAACAAACAAAAGAAAACAAAACAAAACAATAACAACAACAAACCAACAACCTATGGACAGCATCATATGAAGCAAAATATGAGCTAAAATTTAAAGAATCTGCGTGAATCTTTAAGTACAAACAGGAAACAATTTAACAGGAGCATTAGCTCCTGTGCAAGAGGAAGCAGAGGTGAAGCAACAGAGCACTTACCGATGCATATTCATCTGAAGTCTTGGTAGCATACTTGGAGAGCAATTGAAACTAGCAGGGATTTGCACATCCTATTAGTGAAGAGTACAAGCTATCTGCAATTGGATCTGAAGGGGCTGGGACAGCCTGTGTCCTATCAACTGCTCAACACTAACCAATCAAAACATCTTCCAAGACAGAGCTCCACACTGAGAAAAAAATTGCTTGGAATACAATGCAAATTGAGCAAGACGAGAAAAGATGATGCAGATTACTCATACACAGTAAGAACAAAATGTAATATTTCACAAGAACAACAGAAGAGGGAGCTCAAGAGCCATGAAGTTAGGAAATATGCAAGATCATGCCCACTTTTCTAAAAGTTAAGGTGACCCATTTTATGAAAAATGTGTGTTATAAAATAATGTCACTCACAATTAATATAAGAGCAAGTATAAGAAGAAGCAGAATAACTTCTCTATAGGCATTGAAAGCACAACTTGTCTACAAAGCAGAGGAAAACTATAACTAAATATTTTTAAATAACCTAGTTATTAAGACTATGATGTACGATGTGAAAGAGCACCATAAACCAGAATTATAAAACTCACAAATTAATTAATAACACCCAAAATAATTCAGAAAACAAAATAAAAGAAAACACCATTTGAAAAATGAAGACTAGACCAGACGGGACACACGGGAGAACAAAGAATACTAAAGATTTAAAAGTGGGGGAAACTAGCCTGAAAATTAGGAAAAAATTTCATATAAAAGAAATTTAATGGTTACGTATAATATGATTTCATTTACATGATAATCTAGAAGAGGTAAACTCATAGCGATAGAAAACAGATCAGTAGTTGCCAGGAGCTAGGGGAAATGGAAGGAAATGTTTGGGGAAAAGTTCTGTTTTCTATACCTTCATTGTGGAGTAATTTACACAATGATATGCATTTGTAAAGATATATAGGATTGCTCACCAAATACAATGAACTCTATAGCATGTAAGTGTAAAAAAAGTGAATGTGGAGAAGGCAGTAGGAACAATGTTAGAATGACTTTTAAAACCAACAAATAATGAATGCAGGGGAAGAACATAAACATGATGAAATTTCCCATAGAAGAAAACCTAAGGCAAGGGAATGAATGGGACAACTACTGAAAGCTATAATTCAAGATATTTCTGAAATTAAAATTGAAAGATTTGAACATAGATACTGTTAAGATAAATAAAAATACCTGGAGAAAATAAAACCAGAGTGACCAACACTGTAACATTGTTTGGTAAAATTATTAGATTTAAGAAAAAAAAAAAAAGTGTATCTTGCACATTAAAGACAAAGATCAAATAACTTACAGAAGAAAAATCAAATTGTCTTGAGATATTTTATAGTAACTTTTAGACCAAAGGAAATTTTACATATATATGTGTGTGTATATATATATAATATATATATACACACATATATATATATATGTATAGTATATATATACACATGTATACACATGTATATATATATATATATATATATATATATATATATATATATGTAAAATTTTCTTTTGGTCTAAAAATTGCTATAAAATATCTCAAGACAATTTGATTTACATATATATATATACACAGTATATACACACATATACACACACACACATATATATTTCAATGACTTTATATCCAGTTGAAATTAATTTCAAATATATAGGCTGAAGACAAACTACCATCAACATCAAACAACTCAAGAACTTACCATTCCCATGAGTTCTTCCTTTGCAATGTTAATATGAAAACATCAAAGAGCCAAATACTGGAGAGACATCAAAATAAAAACTGGTAGTAAGCATTAAATATATATTTACATGTGAAACTAAGAGAAAGTGAAGTCTCTGAGAGTGTGCTCAGATAACATGCAATGTCTACACACTCTGAAATGTAGCTAGAGTACAACTATTTAATAATAATAATAATAATAATAATAATATAATAATAATAAAGAGGAGCTGTGAGCACACCAATCCCCAGACATTTATTTCTAAGTATCATTAGTCAGTGACAGACATCAGGGGTGGTTGAATAAGTGTCTTATTCATGGACTGGGACAGAATAAATACAAGATGAGGCTGGAGCTTCTTGTAGAGCCAGAAATAAGAAAGTGCTGAAAAATCAAAAGGATTTTGAGGTACAAGGGACATAAGAACCAATCTGAAAGAGCTGTTCGAAGCTGGAAAATTTGAGTGACAAAATCTATAACATAGTACTAATTTATAACCTCAAGTACAAAAGAAATATATATGTGTTTCTAATGACACAAGTGAATAATTGAATAAAAAAGAGAAAGAGAGAGAAATTTTCTTCACAGAAGAATTTCAAGTAATTTATGTAGATCTTGTCTTGCAGGAGGTAAAGTTTAATTCTCTCTGTTCCTTGAGTGTGGGTGGACTTAATAACTTCCTTCCAAAGAATAGAATATGGAAAGATGAACAAAAAAGTAACTTTATGTTGGAGACATCTGACAAACACTACTTGGGCCAAATGAAAAAGGTTAACATCAGTGAGTCATGAGTTATGCTGGTAACATCGTATCCCTTGATATGATGACCTTAAATGGGCACATTACCTCTGTATTCCTCCATCCCAAAGCCCACAATCCATACTAGTTATGAGAAAACATAAAGCAGATCCAAATTGAGGGACATTCTATAAAATACTTAACTCCTGATCCTCATGTCAAGACCATGAAAAACAAAGACTGAGAAACTATTACGGAGCAGGGGATATTGAACAGACATGACAGCCAAACATAATATGGTATCCTGGATTAAATCCTAGAATAGAAATAGAACATTACTAGGAGGAGAAAAAAACAGTGAAATATAGATAAAGACTGGAGTTCAGTTAATAATAATATACTAGTGTTTGTTTCTTCATTTTGATAAGTGTGTTATGATGATATAACATGTTAGCAACAGGGGGAAATGAGAGTTTTGCAGGATTTTTCTGTACTATCGTTGTAATTTTTTTGAAAATATAAAAGTATTTCAAAGCAAAAGATTTATTTAAAAATGAGAGGCAAATAGGGAGAGCACATACAAAAAAATTTCAAACATTTTCTATAATCACATTGCTGGTGATAGTATATTATTCTGAAAACGATTTCTGTATAATGTAGGATAAAGTAGATAAGCAATTATATAATAATTTGTCATCTTCAGAGAACCAGGAATCTCAGGGTGAAAAGAAGATACAGATGTAAGGTAGAGATATTGATAAACACCCTAGCATCCTGGCTTTGAATAAAAGTATCAGTACAAACTCATGAGTTATTTTATCCAAGGAATAAATATTATTAGTAACAATTAGCATCACTTTATATTTGGAATGTCAATGGAAATATTTCAGTCATTTATTATTTATCTTTTCTGTTGTATTTGGTAATTTAGCCTTTATTTGTTAACACATTTTCATCTATTATTTTCTTCAGCATTCTATAAATTCGAACCAGCTAATAATTTTATCATGCTTTTTAAAAAATCTCTTGATTTGTTCATTTGGTTCTCTGTTAACTTTTTGATGTAATAAATTATGTGAATGTATATTCTAAGACCGAGCCTCTATGGCATGTCTGAAAGAAACCTGCTTGTATCATTTTATTGACACATTGGTGACAATGTGGATGGTGCCTGAAGAGTGTTGGTCCCACCATTGGGTGCAAACCTAAGTTATGAAGGTGATTACTGTCTGGGAAAAAAAAAACCCAGCCATAAATGCCTCGATTTTTCATATTATATTGATGGATACATGTCTATGCAAATTTTCCATTTGAATTAAATTGCCATGAATAAATTTGCATATTGAAAGTAGGACCCAGACAATTCCTTGATTTGGGTAATCTTGCATATATGCTCCTGCTGCTTTGTTTCAGTGAATAGAACAAATGTGATGAAAAGGAAAGAGGACGTCCTGCTGGACATGATGTCAAGCAAAGATGTATCTAGATTCTAGATAATCTTCCTAGAACCAGGTTGGTGATTATTTCAAGGAGACTTGGAGCACACTTCTGCAAACTGCCTTGTCCCTGGTGTCATTAACCAATCACCAAGGCACAAACTAGAAGAAATTGTTCTGGTAACTGATGTCAGTAAGAGACTTAGAAAAGACGTCTAGAGAGTTATGTGAAAAAAACAAAAGTACTAGTTCAGTTCATATAATCCAGGCGGAACACCGTTCTGTATGGATCACAGCTGGGTTAAAAGGGTGCTATTGTGTCTTAAAGGTAAGTGGTTATTTTCATGTTGTCATCATACAGTGGGCTGGATGCAGCTTCCCTTAACTAGAATCGAACATGACAGAAGAACAGTGGTACACCTTATCATTAATGTGATTATCAAGGATGCTTTCTGAGTACATGACAGGTGATAATGGGCCCTGCGATGCATTCGACTGGAAGCTCAATTCTTGCTGATACCTTATTCCTCCAAGAGAGATAGAGTTAAGTGATAGAAGTCATCCTGTGAGAACATCATAAATGGCAGAAGACCTTTCTCAGTAGACAAAGATCACTTGGAATATATGATGTTTGGTGTTTTGTTATGAGTTGAATTGTGTACCTCCCCCCCCAAAATAAAATAAAATAAAGTGAAAATTATGTTAGTGCCCTTGTGCCCAGTACCTTTGTTGTGACCTTATTTGGAGATAGTTAAAATGAGATCATTAGGGTGGGCCTTAATCCAATATGATTGATGTCCTTATTAAAAGGGGGAAATTTAGACACATACATAGGGAGAACGCCATGTGGCGATTGGAGTTACGATGCCATAAGCCAAGGAACTGACAGAGGTTAGGACAGAAGCCTGGAATAGATCTTTTTCTAGCACCTACAGAAAGAGCATGACTCTGTGGCTACCTTGATCTCAGATGTCTATCCTCCAGAACTGTGACACAATAAGTTCCTGTTGTTTAAGCCACTTGATTTGTGGTACTTTCTTAGGGCAATCCTAGCACACGGATACAGGGCTGGAATGGATATTTGAAAAGCAGAAAACTTAAGACATTTCCTTTAGGATTGGGCACTGTCAACATACTTTGGAAATTGTTACTCGTTTAGATGTTGGCTATGTATTTTGGATGTCTACACTATATGTTTCCAGGAAGCACAGGGCAGATTAACAATAAAAATAACAGATGAGTTGCAGAGTTTGGATAGACGCAGCCTAGAATTTCTTCTGTGTAAATTCTCAAGGTGTTACAAAGCTAGATTGTGGAGATACATCAACAAGACTTGGCCTAAGACCCAAACTACAATGAAAATCTTTCTCTTGGAACCTAGAGAATATTTACCCTAATTTTCAAGTTCTGCTCCAGCATTTCTGTTTGGGAAAGACACAAAATGTGAAAACAAATCAGTATCTGAATAACATAAATATAAAAGAAAATGAAAGCCTGGAATTTTTAGCTGTCATGGTTATGGGATGTAATCAGATAGTTTCTTACACTGCCAATAAAGAAATAAGGACAGATGATTTTTGTGTGGATGTTTCTATACTTAATGGCTTGATCACAAAGCTCAAATTCAATGCATAAAAGGCATCCGACCTTGGGAGTCTGGTGAAGCTAACCCTATAGCATGTGAACTATAACCAGTGCCCAGATAGAGCTCCAGGACTAGAGAGCCAGATGCCTAGTGTTAGAGATTGCAATGAAAGCCTGTCCAGCAGTGGCTGCTTTGAAATTTCTCTTTTCCAGAAATGTTTCGAGAGCAAATTTACACAATCAATGCATGAAGATTGACGGGGCTACTTTAGCATAGGTTTCTCTTGCATTTGTAAGTTGCCAAAGAAAGTGTTTTCCTGCTTAGGAGAATGTTAGATTTTTCAGGAATTAAAAATTAAACTCCTCGAGTTTTTCTCTAGCTGTGATCTAACCTTCCCATCCGAGGATGTGAAACTATGTGCTAATGAGGCAGCACACTCAGGCTCACAGGACTGAAACAGTCTTTTGTCAAGAATCACTGCAAAGAATGTTGACAGTGGGACAACCAACCAAATGTGCTTTCTGGAGAGCTGTAGCTTTAATGATTTGCTTGCACTTGAATTATTTCTGCTGGACGTGCTGTCATGACGAAGAGATTTCAAAGAAGCTTTTTTTCCCCTTAATAAAAACTAATAGCCAGTATCCTAAATGGTGAAGAACTGGAACTCAATTCAGAATCATGACAAAAAACATTTTTACAATTAAAAAAATATACTTTAAGAGTTTAAAGGAAATTAAATCAGAACTATGAAAATATAATTTGTTATGATACCAAGTTTCTGTGTAGATTTTATAAAACTCAGTGGAGGAAAACAACTGACTCCAATGCTATTCATTTTATTTTCATTTGTGATAATCATAGATGCATTTTGATTGTTTTGTTTTTTGATTTTATCCTTTGGGTGCTGAGATAGAGCTGAAAAAAAATAGCTCTTTGCACATAATTTCTTTCTACAGTAAAACAGTGTATGGTTCATGGACTGCTGAAATTGTCATTTTTTAAAATTTTATTTTTATTTATTTTTTAATTGTTAAATTTATTGGGGCGACATTAGTTGGTAAAAATTACATAGGTTCCAGATGTACAATTCTGCATCACATCATCTATGTATTGCATCATGTGCTCACCGCCCAGAGTCAGTTCTCCTTTTATCACCATATATTTGATGCCCTCCTCCCTCCTCCTCAACCCCTCCTCACTTACCCTTAGGTAACCACTAAACTAATGACTGTGTCCATGAGTCTTTGTTTCAAATCAAGAACTATATGACTTAGAGGTGGAACATAAAACTGAAAGTCATTTTTAATTTCCTCCTGAAAATAGGTAGGTTTGAAATAAGATCTGGTCTCAAATCAACAAGTTAGACATATCACTTGCTTTTGGGGCAACTGACTTATAGATTTTTACTTCCCTCATTTCTGCACCCCACCCACCCACCCACATATTTCTTGCTATATTTTTTACTTCGTAACTTGATTCGACTGATTATGCTTAATACCCAAGATTCACCATACTGTACTGCAGATTTTTTTTTCAGAGAAATAAGTTTTTGGTTTTAGTTCATGATTCCACTCAACAAAAGACTTGTAGAAGTGATTTATTGTTGGGGTACTTCAAGATGATATATTAGAGGGTGTTCTTAGAAAACCTTTTTCACTCCATACTAAGATGGGCTACATTATCCAGTGCATAATTTAGGTTAGATTGAACTATACTATCAATCTGCTGCCTTTCAAAAAATAAACTGACTAAAAATGTAAGAAAATGGGGAAACCGGGATGGCTCAGTGGGTTGAGCGCTCACTTTGCTGCGCCAGGCACCGGGGATCGAATCCCGGCCCCGGCCTGTGCAGACCCACATGCTGAACTGGGAGCTCCCCCAGTTCAGTTCTCTCTCTGTCTCTGTCTCCCTCTGTCTCTGTCTCTCTCTCTCTCTCTCTGTCAAAAATAAAATAAATAAATAAAAATATATTTAAAATGTAAGAAAAAAAATGGCCTTCCAAAAATATTTATATACGGTATTCTAATCTCTGTGAATATTACTTTACCAGGGAATAAAAAGTGGGTATTTGCAAATGTAAATAAATTAAGGCTCTCTAGATGGGGAGATTATCCTGGATTATCTAGGTAGATCTT